>CAJVPI010000293.1:0-36385 GCA_910592345.1 Paraglomus brasilianum
TGTTGTTGTTGTTGTTGTTGTTGTTGTTGTTGTTGTTGCTGTTGTTGCTGTTGTTGTTGTTGTTGTTGTTGTTGCTGCTGTTGTTGTTGTTGTTGCTGCTGCTGGCGAAGCAATTGTCGATGATACACTATGCTCATGTTAAATTCACTAAGTTTTCCGTTGATTTTTGCAACATAATCCGACATGGAGGATGCCTACAGCAATAAATAAGCAGAGTTAGTAAAGGGTATAAAGGAGTGACTGGATTCATGAGGCTTGTAGAAGTATATAACAATACGTTCTATCTACTATACGTAACGTAATATAACATACGCTACTAAATGCTGTCGATTCGATTTTGCGAGCGAGCTGAGTAATTTCACTTTCTGAAACCTTCCCCCTTAAAACGGCTGCAATCTTTTCAAGGATCGGACTTCGTCCGTTGTCTGCTAAAGGCCACTTATTAGCCTGTTGTTGTGGCTGTTGTTGCGTGGCCATATAGTCTTATTAAACGTAAATAGTTATTCTTTGCGACTATGTTTCGCTTTAGCCGCTGGTATATATATAATCTCCATTGTCGAAACAATATGAACTACTATTGGATCATAGTCAATAATTGAATCATTGGCCACCGACATTCTGTGTTACGAAAATGGTCGGATGTTGATCCAATTTCTTGGAATATAAATAATAAAATTACATCTTGTTCCGAACTGGGTCGACCCAATTCATTCTGAACGAAGCCATTAATGTGTTACCAACAATAGTGTTACTAGCGCCTTTCGTGTTACAGCGGCTGACAACATAATAATAATAGATCAGAAAAAGAAATAGAGCTATATGTATTATCAAGTTTTACTACATCGATTTAAGAATCGGAGAAAATAACGTTGGTTTATGAGGATCAGGATCTTTTGATTTTAGCTTAGACTGGCTTGGGTTAAAAATGGTCCACTTGAGAGGGTCTCTAATGATAAGTTATTCGTTTCCTCAGTGCCTGTGATAGAGGCAAAGAGCCTGTTTTATCACTGGGTCACAGGTTTTGTGATGTCTCGATATATTTGCCTGTAGCAATTTCAAAGAACAAAATTCTACATTTGTTTATTATTATGCATAAGCTAAATCATTTTGACCACGACACATCTCCCTAACTTGCGTGGCACCAACTTGTTATATTCCGTGCGGGAAGCGGCAACATTTTAATATGTGAACAAGAGAGTGCGGTTAACAGTAACTTGATATGAATTAGTTCATCGAGGCTTGTATCTCATCAACAATGTACTTTCGGTAATGATTCTTTGCTCTCGGTTGCTTTGGCATAAGAAATCTGCTTAATTCGGCAAATAGTGAATGATAAATTGTATAGAATAGTCGGAAGAAAATATCAAGTTTCTTAACGATGAAGTCTTCTTTCCTACAAAGCGCGTTAGGCGACAATTAGATTAATTATAATTAATTGGGTAAAGGTAAATCTCGTAGAATTACGCATTGGGAATAAATTATTAAATTAAAGGAAGTATTAGTATGTATATTATATACAAGTCCCATCACCATAGGCTATGTTCACTTAAACATTCGAGCAAGCCTATTTTATTGTACAAAAAAGATCAATATAGCGACTGAGATAATAACAAACAATTATTCTAATAATGTATTTTCATGTTCTAGGATTACTCACTCACCGTCTATATGTTCCTACGTTATTTACTATCTTGTGTATTTTGTTGAAGTATCTATTTACTGACCAAATAATCCAAATATAATTTTTCCTCTCATATTGTTCAGGGATAACTTCTTGGAATCATCAAGGCATTGTTTAATTTCACCAAAGAACTGTTCGCCTTCATGACTTCCATTGTCAGCATTCGAATAATCAAAAATAGGTGTTGAGATAGAACCAAGATTGTTTGGATGGTTCGTTCCTAAGCCACCTCCTTTTGTAAATTCGAATGCTATAAGAAAGGATAGACCTCTCGATGAACTATGGTGTTGAAGAAGTCTGGGGTTGAGACTATGGGAGGGGCATTATCAATCGATTCATGAGTAGTATATAGTAATCATAATACTTAATACAGCATTAAGCAGAAACGAGATATAGAACTAAACTATAGTTAGAAAATCAAAATAAACATCTTGTAAAACACATTCGTTCATTCGTTATGCGCTAATTTTTGCTGAAGGCTGCTGGATAGCGGAGCCAAATTTATCGTCACGTTCTGTTTTAGTAATCCCGCTTTAGATGAGACCTTATCGTTTCTCTCCTTTAACCAATCAATCAGCGAGCCGTCGGCTAACAGTTCGTCTGTGTTTGATCCTATCATTCCTGATAATAATCATCACTGCCTCACTTTGGCTTATACGTGGGGGTGCTGAAAAGTTGCTCTCTAACTAGAGATTGCATCAGTTTAACTAGAAATGGAATAATCATCAAAACGCGTATGTTTTCATTTAATAACAAACGGGATGGAAATTTATTGTCTCATTGTCGAGAAACCATAAACCGACTGGAAGAAAATGAGCCGTGAGACTTTATTTTCGCTTCTTGGAAAAATGGCAGAAATGCGACTCAAATCCACGAGGAGTTGGTGAATGTAGAAGGGGAACAAGCATTGTCTATCAGCACAATTAGACGCGCTATATTCAAAGACGGGAAAGAAGAAATTAAAGACAAGGCTAGTTTTGAACGCCCTCGCGAAGCCGTGACGTCAGAAAAAATTGCCAAGGTCGAGGACAATAACCCGCACATTTTTATTAGAAAATTAGCCAACGGAATCGGCATTTCTCGTGAAAAAATTTGCATAATGAATTGAGCCTCCAGAAAAAAGGGAAGAACAACTGTTCGAGACGTCACGCTTTATTACGACAATGCCGCACCACCTAAGGCAACGATCATAACAGAGTATCTTCATAACAAACGAGTGAAACTTTGCCATACAGTCCAGACTGTGTCCCTTGTGATTTTTTCTTATTCCCTTGAATCAAAAAAGAACTTAAGGGAAAAAGATTTGATTAGGTCGAAAATTTGACAAGGGCTGCTCAGGCAGTTGCTGAAACCATCCCAAAACCCGACTACGAGAAGTCTTTCCAGAGTTGGCAAAATCGTCTGCAACGTTGCATAAATGTTAATTTGAGTGGTTGTATCGATAATTATTATGAAATTTCGGAAATAAAGGCCCACGCGCAAAACTTTTCAGCACCCCCACGTATTGGTTATTTCCCCTGCATATTATGGTAGAGATCGCATTAATGCTGTAAGACAAGTAAGTATTCAGGCGAGCATTTCGAGGGTATCTCTGACACTTTTCATACATATAGAGGCCGAAAGGTAGCCCATCGTCACAATTGTCCTATAAATACAACGCAAGATACATTTTTCCTACACTCGTTTCCCATAGCTCACATCCAAGGCGAATGTTCTCATATTAACAACTTTGAAAGACGTGTCGGCTAAACTTCCTCGGTATTTCGAAAAGTTGGCGGAGTTAACGTTCCCAAAGAACACATATCACTTGGATTCCTGGTTACAGACACTACTGATGGCACTGTAGATGTGCTAATGAAGGAAGTTTCGGGAAATAAGCGTCTTTGAAAAGAACTTTCGATATTTCTTCCAACACGGAAGCCGACACAAGTTCTCTGAGCAAGCTCGAAGGCGACAGATTCTTGCAAAGTCTCGGAACCGTCTTTTGTTCACTGCTCTCATCGATGAGGACTGGGTTCTGTGGTTAGATGTGATAAAGATGTATTAGCTGCGATCATGAGAAACACACGGCTAAGGAGATTGTGTATGATAAGGACAATTTTGTCGAGACTTGGGAATCTAAAGAACTTGCTTACCACTCTTGACGAAGATAAAATATTCTAGAAGGGTATGCAGAAATATCTACTCATCGAAACTATCTTGGTGATTACGCGATAGTGGAAGAGATCTTGTAGAAATCGATGGTGTGGGTGGAACTTGCCTTTTAGTTCGGGCGGATGTACATCGGGAGGGTGGCATATTCCCTACTATTCCGATCGCTCATCAAATCGAAACTGAAGGATTTGCCAAGTTTGCGAAGAAGATGGGGAAAGATGTCTATGGTTTACCCAACTACGTAGTTTATCATAAGAACATATAAGCAGACTGATAGAATTTCACCTCTACAAATTTGGAATTGTCAGAGTAATGTTACATTTCTTGCTAGAGTTTTTTCGAACTGAACATGTTTTTCTTTTAATCTAATATATCACGCCTCCTATAATGACGATACATTCATACAGAGAAAACCCTCTAAGTGTACGCTGCTGGGACCAGACCATGGCGTGCATTTAGAGGGGGTGTGCATTTAGGGAAAATAGTAATTTGTGAACACCATAATATTATATATGACAATATGGACGTTTATTATTCAATTAATTAAAGTATTGATTTATCGTTGTTTGTTTCATTGACTACTTTTCCTTCCACTAACAAATCTTTCAAGACTGTTTAACTATCTTATCTGTTCACTTGTGTTTTCTTGTTGTAACAAAAATCATCATACATTTTCAATGCACTACTGGTGCAATCACCTGTAAGATCCACCTCCATTCTATTAGTGTTAGGAAGAATCTTCGTGTGATTCCAACAATTACAAATACTCTCTGCAGTAATTTCCTCCCAACTTTTAACTACGAATTGAATTGCTTGAAGAATATCCATCTTTGCATCTTGTATAAGCCTACCATTCTCGACTTGTTCTAATAAAAAGAATGATTTTAGAATTATACAAAAAAGCGAGTTGAAATAATTATTTTTTAAAACTTACTTGATTTGGTAACGTCGACATGAACAATCTAATTGGTCAATATAAATATTAATCACGTGCATGCATTTAGGAAATAATAGTTTATATGGACGGACCAAAAAATCATTGCATGTGCAGGATATAGGGGGTGTGCATTTATCACTGAGTCCCAAGCTCGGGACCGTGCCAAACCGTGCATTTAGGGAGGGTGTGCATTTAGAGGGTGTGCATTTAGAGGGTGTGCATTTAGAGGGTTTTCTCTGTATTATGCATTAACATTAAGTTTCTTTCTTGTACTCTTATATATATGAATTTCGTTATGCCTGGAATATAAATAGGATGTATTACTTGGCCATTTCCTTTAGTACATAATATGTTTCATAAATTGTTCTAGTCAAAAGACAGGTGGCAAGCCAGTTCCAGACATCGTCATGAGTACAATGATTTGTTGGCAAGCGGTCTTTGCCCTTTCATCGTAAATGAATACTAATTCATGTTTATTGATTCCCAACACCAACGTTGATTATAGAATGACGGACATTGCTTTGCGTGCGTTAAAATTAATTTATCAAATCAAGTTGTTGCAATTTCTTGTAAAGAGATGGGATATAATTCCTGGCAAACGATGAGAAATAAAACTGCAATAACAAAGAAATTATTAGCAAGCGTTGTCAATCAACAACTCAAACAACGGAATTCACAGACAAACTCACCGCATGTTTCGAATTATGCGACTTCTCAAAATTATGCCCCAATACATGACAAAAAGAGATGAACCAATACACCATCGAATCATAGCTCAATTTGTTGGTTGAGTCATCATAATAATGCAAGTTGAAGAATAACGTTTGGTCGTGATTAAACGCATCCGACTCTCCATCAGTATCATAGAAAACGTGTATTGCATCCGATGACAGTTCTTGTCCGAACACTTCACGGAGCGTTTTGAGGAGCTTTACAAATCCGGTGAGATTCTTCTTTTTAAGATCTGTACGGGTGGTATTGACTGTCGCATACACATCCATGTTAGCAAAGGATCGTACGAATTTCAAAGAATTACCTAGAGAAAGTACATGAATTAGAAATTGCCAATCATTAACATCTAATCTAATAGTTAAAAAACAGTTCTTATACTTACGAGGCACAGCGTCGCAATAACTTTTCAATCCTTCAATCCTTTGACTATTCACATCGTTTTTAAAATTAGACTTGCAAGACTGTAAAGCTTTTTGCAACTCAGTTTTCAATATCGTAGTATTCTCCAATGTCATTGGCATTGGTCTCCTCGCCTGCAAATTGTGTACGTGTTGTATTTCAGATACCGATTCGGTTGTGCGAGTCCTCATACGTGAACGATATGTCACATGCTCTACGGAACTTTCTGACATTGATTCGATAGAATCATCGTCAACCCCAAGAGTCCTGATGTAGCCCCGATCGTGAATCTGTGCGACTGTTGTAGTTCTTTCTGTAACAAACCTCTGTATTTGCTCCCATCCTGCTGGTGTATCCATTTCCTGATAAGCCCCATTATTCATATCTCTGACCGTTTCGTGGACGACCATCTTCTCCTGTTCGTCTACATTCGGTTTCATAATCCTATTGAGTTGAAAAATCTGCCCCAAAATTTCCTCTGGTGATGTCAAAATGGCAAGCAGAGACAGTACATCATGGTCTTTCGGCTTCTTATAAATAAAATTACTCAAAGCATGGGCGAGGTCTACGTAATTAAGCTTGCTTTCAGCAGTAATTAAGGTAAATTCCGGACTCAAGTAACACGAGGTTTGTTCGATTCGAGTTTCTCCTTTTGGAATTAGGGAATATTTTTTTTCGATCTCTCGAACCTCTATGACGCGGAGATTCAGTCCTATCCATGAAGCATTATAATTGAATTCGTGAGGTTGGCGATTGTAGTAAAATAAATCTGCGCGTTTCTTGATTAAAGATTCGAGTTCTCCACATTTCTCGGAAATTCTTTCTTCGCCAACCGGAGTGTGCTTGATAGTTACACACTGTTTTAGCCGGCGACTACCAAGGTACTATAAAAGAATATAATATATATTTGTTGAGTTTGTGGTGCATCCATCTGTTATAATACAGATGGAACAATAACGTTTTGTTGAACACCAGAAGTATGTTGAATTATTAACAAGTACAAATGTCTCTAAGATGGTCCAAACATGAAAATAAACAGTTACTAACTAAATTAGAACGTGTACCGCTGATCATCATATTATGATAATATCCATAATTCCACACAGCACATAAGCACCATCTAAAGTACCCTTTTCCTCAGGTTAATGTATTGTCCTTTTTAAATCAATCATTTCCATACCTCGTACATCTTTTCAAGCAAATTCTCTACTGGGCACGTCGGAACGCCAAAAATTTTCCAAAGATTTTCATCGTCATTTAAAAAAATTTCATTCGCCTTTTCTAGACAGCAACTTTTCTCATTTGGAGACGATTTCTTGATTCCTAATAACATAGGAGACATTTTCATCGCAAAGACCAATCCAGGTTCACGACTTATTATAGAAAGACTTGCAGCTATAGTCTCGAGAACGGCAGTGTATTTCTCTACGTTATAGCCAATTTTGGTCCAGAATTTGGCTGAGGAATTTACAAGTAGCTTGGCAAGATCTACTGCAGAAGGTGAAATTTTTACACCACATGACTCGAGAAACGAATTTGCACTTGGGCCGAAGTCAATGTAGATGAAAAAGTCCTTGTAGCTAATATGGTAATAGCGATAATATTTTGTAATAGAATAAAAATTGAGCTATACTTTTCACTGCGCCGTTAAATACTCGTTAGCTTAAACTCTTACCTCTCATCATCACACATTAAGAAGCAACTATTTGGATTAAAATATTTGTCTTTTACTGGAATGAAATTTTGTTGACCCAACTTTTTCCAATCAGGCCCTCCCTGCCGTTTCGCAAGATATTCAAACACCTTCTTCGCCTCATCTGCATCTTTAAGTCGCCCCTTCTCCAACTTCTCAATAAGCTTTGATATTGGTGGATCTTGGCTCACACCCAAATCAGCAGCATAACTGACATAATCGCGTGATAAAACATTGAAACCCATGATTTGGCATTCAGGATTGACGAAACAGTCGGAAGGGGTGGCATTGATCGAATGACCAACACAAGGAAGGAATCCTATGTTTATCTTAGAAGACTTAGACTTGTACTCTGCCATGTATTCTTTCTTGTTTCTGATAAAGTAGTCAAGGGCTTTGCGTCGGAATTCAGGGGGTCCTGGTGGTGCGGCTAGATCGAGGATGTGGTGTAAGGACGGATGCGTGCGGAGGCCAAGGTTTATTAGGAATTTTTCTACAGATGTTTTTGTAAAAATTATGTTGGGCCTTGAGTCAATTTATAGACAATTCTAGACATTGGTTGGACATTCACAAACTCACCTTCTTTCATCCTAAACAACCAGATTTTCTTCCATTCAATAACTGGCAACGCTAATCCTCTTAATTCCTGAGTGGGTGTATACAATTCCGATAATTTACATCTGGTTCTCTTTTCTGAGATTTCAATATCCTGCCCTTCTTCACGTGGCCATATTTGATCGTCTTGCAATTTCTTCCGATCCTCTGGCTTCAACTTATCGGCTATCGAGGTTAAGTATTTTACTAATTCCATATGATCCCAATCCTTCTCTGGATCATTCAAATATTCGAACAGCACATCTAATTTGACATGATCATGAACGCCTAGAAATCTGAGGAGGTCACGATAATGGTGAATATGATCCTTTTGAAATTCGACTGTCGATAGATCGGGGAAAAGAGTTACTGATGGGAAGTATGCCTCGCCAGGAACGCGTAGGCCATTTTTTGTCGGAATTATTTTTTTATCGCACAATAATTGAAAGAGTCCTCTTTTGTTAAAGGCAGGCTTTTGAAAGGCACGTCTGATAGTGCCAAGAAAAGATTCAGCGAACGCGCCATCAGACTCGAGTTCTTGCAGTTTTGTTTTGAGCATGAATTCTATCCAATCAAGAAACGGAAGTACTTTGTATCTATTGATATGATAGACATGATTTGTGAATTAGTTGAAGAAAGTGTTGTAATATTTATAAACGTGATACTATCTTAATGAGAGTCTTATGCATATTTACCCAAAGTGGTTCTTGAGTTCTGCATGGTTGAATATCCTACTAATAGGATATGGCAACATATATTCAGGGAAATCGTTGTTGGGTGGTATCAAACTACTATCCAAAAAATACTTAAATTTGGCCAGCGACGAGATTTTATTCTCCCAACCAAGCTTAGCCCGATCGAGGAACCTAGCCTTCTCCGTTCCTGACACTCTATTAGCTGTAACATACTTGATCCACCAACGTATCAAGGCCGTCATTTCTGTTTCAGTTAACTTTCTGTCGTTCTGCAACTCGTTTTCTAATATATCCTTTAATGTAATATCTGTGATCATATTCCGTTTCTTGGCTTTCTTAAAGAAACCTTCACAACCCGCAAGCACTTTCTTTGGAATCGTAGGGATTCTATTGATGAAGTCCTCCATGTCCTCGTTAGGCAGTTTCGTTTCGATGATAGGACGAACATCATGTGAGGAAACGACAGGGAGAGATTCGGACCAAAAAGTACCTTCTATCAATTCGCCTACTTTCTTGTTGGGCGTGCTAGAGTGAAAAGTAAATTGGTCAAGTGCGTGCACGGCTCGTCGTATTCTTGTGTCCTCAGAAACAGATTCGTTTTTCCAATCGGGTGAGATTATTTTCATTTCATAGTCATACAAGATGCGAGAAAGCACACCAGCCATCGATAACATGTTTCCATTGTATTCGGCTAACGTTATTTCGGCTAAATCAATTGACTCGCGCTCGACCTGAGCAACAAAAAAAAGAATTGATAATTAGCAAGTAACCGATAACTATTAATAGCTGGTTAACTAACATAATGCGTCATTCGTCTTTACCGTAGGAATAACCCTCGCAGCCAAATGTAATGAACATCCGGTCGTTTGAGATGTGGGAAACCCAATGAAGATCTTTCCTTGCTCGGTGTGCGGAACCAAATCCTTGAATATATTACTATTATTAATGTTGTCCTCGTTCTCATTAAATTCGGAAAATATCATCTGAATCACGGTCGTGCTTGGCGGTTTCTTTTTAATAATGCGCTCCATCTTTGCTGAGAACTCTTCTGTCACATGTACATCCAAGTGTCCAGCCGCAATGCGAAGGGAGATTGTGTTTGCATTTGGTGTTATGACAGAGCTTGTAGCTTCGATTTTTACGTGTCGCAAGTCGACTGATCTGAGATGGAACATTGCATTCTTCAACATGTCAGTTTTAATATCCATCTGGTGTGAATCCTCCACTTTTTTAGAGAGTTTTACTTTTGATTCATCGTCTACAGACACAGCTATCTCACGAATGTTTTCGGTAAATGCCTGCAATTTGCATAAATGTTAGATATAAGAAGTAGAGTCCAAAGTGTAACGCACTAGCGGCAAGTACCGAAAATAATTCGTTACCATTGACGTGACTAAGAAGTTTGCAAATTCTTCAAAATTTGGGATCTGTTATCGAGAAAATTAAGCGTCTATTAAAGACAAACCCTAGTAACGACAAGTAATTCATCTCGATCGTATTACTCACTTTCATGGGCTCTCTCGTGTTCATCAAAGTTGTTGTCCACTCAACACTTGATTCCATTGTATCACGCCTAAAAAACAGCTGGTCGTTCTCCCAACTGAATGCCATGCACTCTTTACCAGAAGAAACACTAAAACCAAAGCGTAATGCGTTAACATCCCATGTCATCATCAGTACATGAACAACATAACTTACAAGGGCTCCTCGCATAAGGAAAATACGGAGTAAAATCCAACGCCAAATGCACCAATCTACAAATTATACTAGTTATAAACCGGTGGTCTTTCTTAATAACCTGTCTTTATACTATCATACCTTCTGCACATCGGGATTTCCCTCAGCAATCTTCTTCAACCGGTCCCAGTCCTCTTCTCTGAATTCATCACCATTGTTTTTGAACTCTATGGCGTTGTATTCGTTGCTGCTGTTGTTTGGATATTCCTTGGTTTGTTCGCTACCCTCGGTCCGAAAGTTTATCTCTATTCTTGATGCCTTCGCATCGTCTATACATGACAAATAAGAAAGATAATAAGAAAGATAATAAGAAAGATAATAAGCACCATTCCGCAGCAAAATACTCCCATTCACCAACCTGCATTCTGCAACAATTCTCTGTAGACTACAAAATCTGTACAATATCTATGATATATTAAATGATAAATACAATACTCGCGGTTAGTATGTTGGGTAATAAATTAGGCTGCCGTCTGTACAGATTTATCCCACCTAGCAAGGATTTTGTCGATGAGGGCTCTCTGATTGACTTCTACTCTTTGTCCTATACTATTTGCTAGCACCCGCTTTCTCCGCTCTTCCAGTGACATTTTTTTGAGTAGAAAATATTGCCGTTCACTAAAAGTCGTAGAAGCCTTCCGTAAAACAGAAGAAACAATACTCCCACGAGAGAGTTCGGTCTTACACTGAAACAAATTGGGGGATCTATGCTGATATTATTATGATAACGATTGTATTCCCAAAAATGTAAACAATGTCATTCTTGCTTCTTTTTTATTTTTATTTGGTCACACAAACGCCCAATAGATTAATATAGCCTAATAGCGTCAACGACATTTCCCACTTTAGAAAGTTGAACCACGTGTATGTTTTAACGGCGATCTAGCTAATCCCACCCCAATGAAGTTAAAGGTCGATGCAATTGGAATAATATGGGCATGAACCAGGTATGAGATTCTCTGCAAACTTGTCTGAAAAAATACTTTCCAATTCTTCGCACATTCAAATCTCACATTCTAATCCCCACATGTCAACAACTTGCCTGAAAGTTGACAACGGCTCAACACTTTCTCCACCCGACACCAAATGGATGCGACATTGACGATACCGTTATGCCCTTTGATTGAATTGAAAGTAGTTTTCCTGACTTTTGAGACTTTTGATAATCTTTGAAAGACTCGAGTTGAATCATGTAAAAGTCTGATATGTACAGTACATTCTTCATTATGATTACACACCTCCATGATATATCGTTTGCGCCAATCCATTCTCTCTTCAGCAACGCCGGATCTCTACCATATTAAACTAAAAACTATTCACATCGTTCTAATTCAATCCCGTTATAAATAGTTTGTCATCCAATACATTACGTCATTTACCTCTTCTACATTGACGACATCTTATGCACAGCTCTCATTATCATATTCTTTGCACTACACTAGTCCATCCTTGTCGTCTCCGTCCTTTCTTCCCCCACCTGAATTTAAATGAAACATCATGTCAACACGCTATATTTGTCATATCTCACGGCCACAAGCAATCACTTATATAGTTTCACTTACAGTTCTATTAACCGATCACCATTGGAATTTTCAGCACTGTATGCAGCTTGAGGTAACAGTGTTTCTATTATGTCATAGATTATTCGAGGTTTCTCTTCCGTAAGCATATCTGAGAGAAAATTTTGATTGGAGAAAGAGACGATGAGAAAGTGGTGAGAAAAAAACAAAGAAAATCAAGCAAAATACGTAATGAGTTTACTGATTAAAAAAAAAAAAGACAATCACCTTCAGTTCGTGGTTTAACAAAATCAAAACAACAATCTGGATTTCTCTGGTGCCGTAACTCAATGTCGCCTTCCTGTCAATATTATAACGCGTCAGATGGTCAATAATTTAAATACACGTCATCCACATTTATGCACAAGCTCTTTAGGTAACGTTGGATTCATCTTCCAACTGCTAATATTAGCATACACTTATATTTTGCATTCTATTCATTCTCTTCTTTCTAATATGACTCATTTCTTTCCTCTCACCTTTCTGAAAACCAGAAGCGTCAGCTTTGATTTACGAAAATATTTATATGGCATTTTGACAATCTGATTGTTGATGTGCTTCTTAACCCAACAGAAATTCTCCACGTATCGAAAATGCCATTTGTCAGCAATCTGAATTATATCCGGAAGATACTCTTTCTCAACCCAAATAAAAAGGAATCCTACGGGGATTATCTTTGTTATATTTAATGAAGCCTATGAAAAAGAAAGTTTAATTAGTGGCTACACAAACTGATTATTCCACAGGCACGGCGATGACAAGTATTTACAAATTGCGACAGCGTAATCTTGTGTGGTGATGGAGATTCGCCTGGAAGAATTAATGGCGGATCTATCAAAGCTGCTTGAAAGTTCTTTCCAAGACGTAGAAGATTCATTGTCAATATATCAGCTTCATAATACCTATAAATACAATAAAATAAAGGTTAACAGACTACACATGAAGAAGAATATATGACAAGCCATTCAAACGACATTTCTGTTTTTGATCCTGACCTTGATCCATGGCCATCCTTTATTTCATCTGTTGGCGGTAAAATAGTATGCGCCCATGAAAGAGGAACAGGCAATGATGGTATTCTTATATATGTGGGCAATGCTGGATTGACATTGCTAATAATAACATAAAATCTTTTCATCTGGTACACCACATACACGCGCGCGTATTATATCGACTATTGAGTTGCGTACCTCACTTTCTTTTTCACTGTAAAGTAGTTTCCATTCCTGTCTTGCAGTTTTACTTGCATTACTTTATATCGTTGTAGTATAATCTCCCTTCCTATTCCACGCCGTCTCTCTGATTTATCGGCCTTGGTTCGTCTTTGCCTACTACTACTAGTTCCGAATTCCTCATCCCAGAATGCATCGTCTACCGCCAAATAATCACTTTAAAATAAACGAATTTTTAGTTATAAATATAAGATAATAAATTACAATGCGTATTTCATTTCACTGAACCACCCACTCCTCTTCCTCAAATTCGGCGGTGTTTCCATCTTCAACCTCAATCCTCCACAATTCTAAATCGTCAGCATCTTCGGTAGAAGGTAAGAAAGTAGCAGACTTGATAGTGAATATCGAAGTCCTCTTGAAAACCTCTTCTAATTGGGCTTCCGTCAAGTTTTCATTTTCCGTTTGAGCCGGCGAGGGACTATGAGCGGAATCTCGGGGTTTGGCAGCAGCAAACTCAACTTGGAGTCTCTCTAGTTCTTCGAATTTTTTCATTATTGCTTCGACCGATTCGTCGTCTTCGACATAGCCAACATAGTGTGCGTTGCTAATAGAAACGGAACAAACGCGAATTATTGTTATTTTCGACGCGAAAAAGGACACGCGTCTAACATAAAACGGATGGAGAATACTGACAGTGTGGTACTCGATGTGCATACCTGGCTGTCGATAAGTATGGATTTCTTTGGCGTCTTTGACGCAATATCCTTCCGCTCATGACTATTAGCGAGAGTAATGCAGAACTAATGCTCACAAACTTCTTTGCGCTGTCATTAGTAGCGTGGAAAATGATCACGTGTCAGATAATTGCTCTATTTGGGTTGATCCGACGAGAAACATATTTATAATAAATTAAAATAATAATAATAAATAATAATAAAATAATAAGACTACTTATAACCCCCCCCTTTTACAGGTAACGTGAAAGCTGGGACCAGCCGAAATTCTCGATACGTAATTTCAACTTGAATCGCTTGCTTTCAAGCCAGCAAATAGCCTGAATGACTAGAAATACTCAATAAACGTGTATTGCTGAAACGCAGATGGCATTACAGGTTCAACGTAAGAAAAAACAACATTCCAATCAAATTCTTGAAACATATTCGACCCACTTTTTTTTTCACCCTTGGAACCAGCGTTGATTGTACTTTGCGTTTTCCACAATACTTCAGACAAGCCCATCTTGATTCTTGACGAAATGGGTTTATAATCTTACGATTAAGTGAGTTGTAAATGAAATCATTCATAAATAGACAGGTACGATTGCGTAAGTAATATACTGTTGTGTTTATTTTACATCATATACATTAAAATATACTGTTCACCTATCGACATTGTTCCCTTTCCCTCCTCTATATACTTTCGCCGTGCTTCACGCTCATCCTTCTACATCTAGATACTCTGCCTTGTCTAATATTCTAGTATGTTTCATAACTCTTTCTCAACTCTGATGGTGGCAAACTCTTCTTCTTCTTCTTCCAACCATTTCTTCATGTTAGTCTGAAACTCCTCTGGATCCCAATCGTCCTTTTCTAACAGAGCAGGAGCATCGTTCCAAACATACGTCTGTGCCGGGACGAGACGTTCTCTGGGTGGGGGTGTGTAGATAACGTCTACATCAGAGTCTACAAGATCGGGATCGGAATGGAATGAATTGCGTTTTGCTTCCTCTATTATTAAAACTTCGACGTCTGTTCGAACATATTGCTGAGATACACGAAAGTGATTATCACGGGGATGGAAAACAGTAAAGTATTGAGATTTTGGAAACTGTTGATTATAGATTACTCTCGATTCATCGTATAAAGTGTGAGTACTCTGACTTACATGGCCCTCGAATAGATCTAATCGCGATATATCTTGTGATGTCAATCCACTAACAAGAACTCCTCGTGTCTCATCGTTTTCCGAGCCTTTTATAATTGCTGGATAAACAGCGTTGAAGACCTTATGCCGTCTGTATCCCTAATAAGACAGTCATGTTTTAGCGTATGTGATCGTAAGGACTTTTTTGCCCCTGATTACTGTTGTAATGAAGACAGGATATTCCGCCTGTAATCGTACAATCATGTATACCATTACGACAGCATATAACCTTTCCCATAGCATTAACGTTCTATTATCCATCCGGCGTATCTGTTTAGGACTTGCTGTGTATATGTTCGATTATCAGTATAAACAATCTTTCGTATTCATACCTTCAACACGGCGGGAATAACAGGTCCAAATACTACATCAGACTCTTTCAGCGACTGCCCTTCAGTAATTACGCGCCTCAATATCTGAGTGAAAATCAAAGTTCCATAAAAAAAGCAAGAAAAATCTCCCATAATTCTATGTTCAAATTCTATCCAAGTTTCCTTGGGGGGGTTGTCCTTTGATGCTTCCGTTACTCACAGTAGTTTGGAACGAGGGAAAGAGAGTTATCTGCAAAGTTGATAGTTAGGGGTTCTCCGTTACAATGTCAAATTGTTGAAGTTTAACTCCATACACATGAGACCAGGGACTAATCTCTGTCACACAAAACTTACTCAGCGTATATTTTTATATTTTACTGGTTACGCCATTGACTTTTCTTATCTCTTCGTGATTTTTTCACTGTACATGTGATACCTTTATCTTTACGTTGTCACTGGACATTGTTATCGAGTATTATTTATTTATATATAATAGAATATATATTGTACCACCGAAACCTGTCGGATAAAACTTAAAATAACATTTAACCATATCCTCACAAGATTAGCAGAAAAAACCAGCATAACATCTCGTTTTCTATGCAAAGTGTCATGCAAAGTCTCTAAAATAGACAGGCTATTGCTCTTTATTTGGATAAAGATATTCCTAAACTTTTTGTTGTACTACATACGCTTTGCCCCGTAATTATCCGGAATCAAGCAAAGGGTACATGATGACATTTATATTTTCTATCCATATAGATAATCGTATTAATTAATATCTGTGGATATTTACGTGTGACCACGTCAAATTAACAAGCGGCTGGCCATAGTTGGGTAGAAATGTAGAATTGAATATCTGATACATATAAACAGTCTCCGATCAATCAGTGTTAGAGTTGGGTTGTTGCTGTTGTTTTTTTTTTTTTCATAAAGAATCTCTCTGGTACCCAAGTGAACCGTTTGGAAAACCGTTTGATTGTGCCTTCAAAAGGTTTCCAGCCATGGCTAGCTATATTTGTAGGACAAAATTCCGATTATCTAATACAAACAACATAAAATATCCGAAATACGTGAACCAAGTAAACATAGGAAGCTTAGGATAGGCCATTGGTTGGTTCAAATTATTCAATGTTGCTTGAGAGAAAGACTACTGCTGTTGGGTTCTTGTACGTATCTAAACCGTCAATTACAACTTCAATAGGGCAAATAAAAGAATTTTGCGCTTAGATGAGGGACTTTATCACCGTCTAACACATTACTAAATAAAATGACGAATTTGCTAAACATCATTATTGAACGACCTAACGTTTTCGGGAATTGTTTCACTATTTGCATTGTCAAACCTGTGTTGGAACTTTTCTTATCGGTAAAAGCGCATATCTAAGCGAGCGATGAAAACAAAAATGTTAAAGTCTACACACTCAAATAGAAAGAATTATCCACTTCTAATATGAATAGAAAATATCGTCCAAACCAAAGATCGAAATATGGTATTAGTATTGAATCTTCGGGACAAATGGGATAACATTTTCTTATTACCAGGTGATATTATTTTATTTCGGTTATTAACAAGTGATTACGTGAATTGCGTAAGACCATTACTATTTGTGCTCTGATAGTTGAGCGCCTCTCATAGTGTATTTTTATTATGCTGATATCAATGTATGTATCGTGTCAATATAGTGCATATAACGTACACAGATGTATAACTTTTTTGCGATTACATAAGCAGACTCGATAAGTCGGTCACGGATGGCTAAACCAACTTATCAATCCACGTGACTAATTTATTTTATAGAAGACGAATAAAACCCGTTATTATCCGTGCTCGTTGTATCGAAGAATCCGTTCGCTTCTTCACAATTTCCCATTTTAAGTCTCTTAACCCTGAAACCAATAAACTGTTTACTTTTACTGCTGCAAATGGTTATGTAAATTTTGAATCTTTCTAAAGCCACTTTGTTAGATACCATAAAAATCTCATTTTTGTCGTCATCTTCTCCTTCATCCTCAGGAGCTTCTTGGACGCTGCAATAATTTTATTATCATCAGGAATATTGCTTGTTTCTAAAGTACTGTCAATTTCAATATAGTCTTTTGCTCTCATGACGGAATAATCAACAACCATTTGATCAATAAGCGATTGTACTATCATTATCTGATGGTTTCATAGTTAATGACTTCCGACTCGTCAGGCAGAGTATCAGTTCTCTCCCTGCACAATATATTACATCGTCAGTCACATTTCTCCACGATTCTGCAACCCAGTCGATTGCATTTAAAAGATTTAAAGTAGGAATCTCAGTTCCATATTCCTGAATGCATCTATCTATACTATGTATTTTATATTAGCTACAGTATAATTAATAAGATGTAAAAAATTATGTGATCGACTTGTACTGAAATAGTAATGATGTTCTCTGAAGATCACGTGAGATCGACTTATCGAGGAGGGTAATGGTAATTTACATATTAATATAGCATTAAAAAAGGTTGGCCGACTTACAGCTTATCGCGACTTTACATACGTCGACCGACATTTTAAATATTGACTTATCGAGTCTGCCTATGTATTTGCTTCACTAGATTCACGAAAAAAATATATTTTTGTATACAGTGCTCGCCATAAACGAGAATTGGTTTTTTGACCAGCTTGGTTTGTGGCTTCACAAATACATAGATATGATGTCAATACACAAAAAAATATATGTACTAATGGTTTATTCCCCCCATTTTCAATAACTTCATTCAGGCGTCCTGACATCCCATTTACTAAATTAAGACAGATCTGTAGAGACACTCTCCCATTCTAATCGTTTTTTCTTTCCTAATTATTTTATTAACCTGTTTCTCGACTCTCTTTTTCATAATAGCCCACAGGTTCTCTATTGGATTTAGATCGGGACTATAGGAGGGCCAGTCAAGAATTTTTGGGGCTCGACGACGAAGAAGATCAGACGTTTCTTTAGCCGTATGCTTTGGGTCGTTGTCTTGTTGAAAGACCCAACGTTTTGGCATGACCCTAGATGCATTTTCAAAAAGGTGGTTAGTTAAAATCTCACGGTAAAGTGGCCCCATCCATATTCTGGGTAAACATATTAAAGCCGATTGTCCCGCGTGCTGAGAATGCACTCCACACATGAACTTTTTGTGGAATATCTGTTCCAGCGTTGTAAAATGCTGGCATGGTATTTCAGAACATCTGAAAAGTCGATTCATCTGAAAATACAACAGTTTTCCAGTTTTGTCTGGCATGAGCAATGGCCCATTCTACTCGGCGTTCACGTTGTTTTGCTGTAAATAAAGGTACAGTTTTGGGGTGGCCTGAGTGGTATCCAAGCTTATTAAGCTCACGGTTTACTGTTCGTGCTGATATTTTTACCCTAGAACTTAATTTGGTGGCAATTTCTCCACATGTAAGGTATTGATCATTTTGAATAATTCTTCCTAATACGCGTCTATTTTGGAAAATTCTTGGACGTCCAGGACGGAAAATGGGTTTAAGATTACCATTGTTTTTTAGTTGTTCGATATATTTATATATCGTAGAAAGGAGAACGTCACTTAGCTGTGCTAAAGTTTGAGCGTTTCGAACACCGCGGCCCCAAAGCTCACTTACGGTTCTTCGTCGGTCAGCAAGCGAAATTTTTCCATTTAGCAACAAAACAGCGGGGTATATTTTACTTTCTTTTGAAGCTTGTTCTTTAGGTCCGTTAATAAACAAGCCATCATCAGAAGTTTCTATGTATGGTTTGTATAACATTTGAGTCTCATTATTTATGGCACTGTAAAAGGTCACCCAATTCATTTAACAGAGTAAAGGCTTGCCAGTCTCGTTTGAGAAAGCTAAATCTCTAGGTTAATTGCAAATCGCTCTCCCGTGGTAATTGACTCGACACTGGTAATAAATAAAACAAATATTGCTATACTTAATAGTATATCTTCATAAAAAGATATCTATATATATAAAAAAACAGAACTTGAGCAGAGAACAAACCAAATCCAATTATAAAAAAGAATTAGCAGACAAACAGCAAATAAGACAAGCAAGAAGCAGTTGAGAGAATTAACCAAATGATACGGCAAGATTTCCTTATACATAGTGGCTCCGTTAAATCGATGTCTTTTGCAGCAAAAGGTATGCGTAAACCGAATACTCCATTAACCAAAGCTAACGTCTCACACAAACGACTTCGGTTTAACAGGTGCCGTTATGTAGTAGTTAAATATTGACCGTAAAGGTTCTTCCGTGCCCATTACTATGAGCTGAAGACTGTTCAATTAATAAAACCCTATGTAATTTCGCAAAGAATGTTTGAACTTCCTCATCCGTGAGACTGTCAATATTTCCCAAGAATTCTACGACTAATTCAGGGAAAACATATTTTTCTGGGATATTAGTGACTGGAAGACATATTTAAATTGTAATTGTTAGGCAATTTACTACGCCATGGATGATACTCTTATGAATATTCTGGTCTGTTCTCCAGAGTTATATACCGAGGATAATATTTTCGTCTAGACATTGTATATAGGAGTACGAGACTAGCATATTCATTATCGTATTCCGCCTAACTAAATATGTCATAATCACGGGGATTGATAAAAAAAAACCACCATAACGATGCTTTTATACCTGGTAGTACGATTGCAATGTGTCAATTTTTAATATCCCTAAAATTTTGTTTGTACGTATCATCAGGTTTTGTTTCAGTATGTCCCATATAACCTCCTCACTCGAGCATTTGGACCATTATATCAATACAGCGATAAAAACACGGGACATTACTGTCTCATTTTCTGATCTCTTTGGAGGCGCAAGGCATGTTATCCGATGGCTATTCCCCAGCTGGATGGATGAACATTTAGACTTTGTTCAGTTCAAAGATGGAATAACTAACAAACGTAAGTATAAAGTACGTGAAATTGTTAGGGAGAGAGAAGAGACTATACTAAATATAGTAAGGACACTTCTACTATGAACACATGCCCAGTTGTCAAATGCACGAATAGAAGTCTCTCGCTCTCAGTCTTGGTCCGTGTATACGGTAATAGATCCGAACTGTTAATTGATCGAAGGCAAGAAATAAGGGTATATAATCAACCTTTTTCGTTCGTATGGTTCTCTCGTCATTTAAAGATCGTTTTTATCATTCTTTCGTAATATGTCTCCACACACTCTCGCGATCCTGTATATTTTCTTCAAACGCAGAATTTTGTTGTTCTCTCAGAACTAAATCTTGGCCCAAGACTCTATGGTAAATTTACTAATGGTCTTGTATATGGATTTCTGTCGGGTGACGCTATCTCTGTGACAGATATGTCTAGGCCGGATAAAAGTAAGCTGATTGCGAAGCAGCTTGCTAAATGGCATGGTGTGCAATTGGCTGGAGAGAGAGTATCTGCCTTATTTACAACGTTGCAGAAATGGTTGAATGAAGGTAAGCATATTAGGCGGAGCGATTGAAAAGTCTAGAAAAATGAGATGTATGTTTGTTGAATCCGCCGCCTGTATTAGTTCCAGAGATGTATGAAAATCCCCAGGTTAATGCAATATTTCAAGCTAGATTTAACATGGCTAATATTAGGGAAGAGGTAAACAAATGTTGTTTGACGTCTTGATCATTGTTGTATATGCTCACAAAAGATTAAGAGTATCGACGAATTGAAAATATTTATTTAGTAATTTATAACCCCTCTTTTGGTGCTTCAGATACAATCACTCCAACAAGAACTCGAGGCGTTAAGATCGCCAGTAGTTTTTTGTCATTGCGACTTGCTGAATGCGAACTTGATCTATAACAAAGAAGGAGATACAATATCGTTTATAGACGTTGAATATGCGTGCTACAACTACCAAGGTTTCGATATAGGGAACCATTTCAACGAGTTCGCAGGTATATCCTTGAGATGTTCTTGTTAGTAACATCAAAGTTACGTGGAAGGGTTTGGAAAACTCATTGTCTGTCCGTTCTAGGGTTTGAATGTGATTTCAGTTTATACCCAAAGAAGGACTTTCAGAAGATCTGGTTGCATAATTATTTATCGGCTGTTCATCCTGGTATTGTACTTGATATGTGATTGCTTTATGCCTTTCGTGTCATCGTTAGCTAATGGCAAATTATTAATTAAAATAGACCGTGATCCAACCGAAGAGGAAATTGAAAGGTTATACAGTGAAGTGAATAAATTTGCATTAGCATCGCATTGTTATTGGGGATTGTGGGCCCTGGTGAGTCTTGATTTATACGGAATAACGCCTGGGCTCTAGAATTATGATCTAATATTTATTATTCGTGAAATAGGTTCAAGCTCGTTTATCAGAAATAGATTTTGACTACATGGGATATGCTATCAAACGATTTGACGAATATAATAAGCGTAAGGAGGAATTCCTTTCGTTGTAACGTCAAAGAAATGTTTAAATAAACGAATTTTCAGAGAGGTAATTTAACAAACTGAGAACGTTCCTATTTTTTGTTTGTCAAAAATAACTCAAGTTTGACCTGCATAGACCACAATGATCGGTTGTTAATATTAATGACATGTGAAAAGTAGTTTTACAAAGTGTGAGTATTACAAAGACTATTAAGCAATGTGGTTCAGCATTGTATAGACTGAAATTTGCGGATTAGACGGTTAATAGGATGCAATGGTTTAATTGTCAGATAGTCAATTATATTTAACGTTACGAATAAAGCATTTTATTGCATACTAAGCTGTAACCAATAACCCAAATCTAATACTAAAATTAAAGCATTTCGCTTCTCCATCGAGATTTTAAAGCATAATTAATAATAAGGGGTAATTTGGCGAATTCGGATTTATTTTTTTTTATTATTTATTTTCTATTTCCGTCTATTTTAGCAATCATTTTATTCCTCTCGCCTCTTTGAAGCCCGATTTTCGTAATTGTATAGTCGAAAAATGCTTCCACTTTAATTAAGTATGATTGTAATGGCTATAAATCTTCTTATTGACTCCATTATAGTAATAGTGCATTATCGACAATTTATAATAATAATAATTCTGTGATTCGCCAAATTACCCTACCTTATTATAGAAGTTTGTCCCATATACTGACAGGAGCTTCTTTTGAGTGGAAATTTCAGAATACAAATTTACTATATTGTAAATATTCATGGATGGTATATACGTGCACGTATCTTTAATCCGAAATTATTACCACACTGTAGTATATTTAGTGACATAGGTTGACGCCTATCAAAAAGACATCGATCTTATTTTACAGAATTGAATAGCCCTTGATCAACGCGATTTGTTTTATTCCGTAACTTTCGATCCCGCATATAATTATCTATTGCCCTCGAATTGAGGGTAGTACTATTGATAAGTACTTTTCAAACGCCACCGAGTTGTTCGAAGTAATAGTAAATTAAATGTCGCAGCGAATCATACTTGGAATCGACCACTACTTATAAATTCTAACACTTAACCTGACAGCCAAGTGGCATATCAACTATCCTCACTGGAGACATAAAGCCCGCGATAATACAATGTATGATCCATTATCGAAGTAATAAAAGTTCATAAACTAAATCAATAGTAAACTATGAAAAGATGGTAGAGCCACGCGAAAACCACATCAAAAGAAAGAGCAACCATTTCGGTAAGTGGAATATTCCGGATGATAAACCCTGTTGACTAATGTTGGACTCGATGGAAACGCGAAATAGGAAACAAAGTCTCAATCCTCTACAATCAATGAACACGATAACCAAATACGTGGTTGTTTTATTATGCCAACTTAAATAAGATAAAATTCAACGCCAGAAACGATCCAAACTTGCTTGCGTTGCAATGCTTCTGTGAGTCTTTTCCGTGAAGTGTCTTTGTGGATTAATTCATCTTGACTATGTCTTTCCAATGTCAGGATTGCAAACCGTCCATCCCGAAGCGGACCAGGATTCACTATCACCGTACGCCCTATGTGTGAGATTCCAAAGGGAAAGTGAGTGTGTCCATGAACATTGACTGTTAGTGTTAGGACATCTACATCATCTGGTGTTTTTCTTGGAGATTCGTTGGCGATATGTCTAGATATAGCAGCGCTGAGATGATAAATACGATCGTATGTTAATTGATATATACATCTAGCTGCAGAAATGTAATAGTCACTAGTGATATTACCTCCCCCCAGATATCCTTTCTTTCAAGTCATTTGGGTATTTATTGACATCGGTTGTTGATACATCTACTGGACCGACATGAGTAACCAGCATAATGTCATTCTGTTTGGGAACTTTGGAAAAAAGTATTGGTAGTTGCTTAGAGAGCAACGACTCAGTGTCCAAGGGGTATGCTAACGTGTTGTAAATGAGAGTCAGTGATAGTAGACCGTTTTGCCTGTACAACGTATAGTCGGTATCCGTTCACCTGGCCAGACGACTTTGGATGGCTCATTTCTTAACGCAGCTTCTGTTGAACCACCAAATCCAACCATACTGAGTCCTGGTGCTAGTAAATATTCTTTATGTAAATTGATATCCAAGTCTTATTAGTTAAATGCAATTAGAATTACTATACCTATATCGATCACTTTATTATGGAAATTCTTGACTAGGTCTGAACCTGCACTTCTCTGTTTACCGAGTTCATCATATGCGTACATATAGAAAGCTTCTGATGGATCGTGATTGCCTAGCGTATCGTGGAATATGAGTATTGACAACCAAGAAATTCATCATTAAACCTCCACCATTATAATATGTACTTGCCAGGAATATAGTAAACTGCCTTATTAAATGCCGCAAGCCCACTCAATATGTCATAGAATAGTCGTGTTTCCCTATATCCATGTTCAAATGGTCAAATACCACACACATACTCGCTCACTCTATATTCATAACACATCTTAAACATTAATCTTAACCTTTCCTTTACAATCTCATCATCAACTTCATGATCTATAGTAACCAGATCACCGGAGGCAATGATAAAGTCAATACTAAAAAACAGAATAAAAAGGCCCGTTGATACGATTTGACGGCTAAACGTTAGCTATAAACATTAACTCGCACGTTTCTATTCGTTGCCGTTCCGTTAGCCATTTATGTAGGCCGTCGATATTATCGATGCGACCATGAATATCCGATACTAATAGGATGGTTATACGTGACATGAACACAATTCTTCTATTCAGTCGATGAGGTTTTAACGCTATTAAGGTATTGTTAGTGCAACATCCTGACAGCATTCACTATTGATGAGTATTCGTTGATCGTGGATCGACATGTCATTATCATTGGTCATGTACAACTTGTGGATTAATTTCTCATTGCATTTTTAAATGGTGGTTTGCAAATAAACTTTTTTTTTTGACTCGTAAATAAAAATAAAAAACGCGGTTATTTATGAAACAAAAACAATTATTAACTTTCTACTGAGCATGTTTGTATTAACAAATTTGCTTTATTTCATTTACTGATTTTTCCAAAAATTTTTTTGATTATTGCCAGTTTCTATAAGGAAGTAATTTAAAAGTTTGTCTTAATAACATGGTTAAATCTATTTGAAACTCAGTGACAAACTATTTTACACTTTTGGCAAAATAATATTCATTCAGTGAAAAAGAAACTGATATTTTCTACATACAGTTGAGAATGATCTTTGCAAGCTCAAAGAATGCAACTCCATTGAACTAAAAAGGGTAGTGGATGTCCATCGAAAATTACTCAAAGCTTGCCACATTCTATTGAGCAAGCTGTTCACTATAATAGTGTCATTTCGACTCGTCAGCTCGCAGTGAAACTTCATGAAACACATACACCATCTGTTTGGCAACACATGCAAAGAAGACTATAGAAGAAACAGTACAAAATATTATTTTGTTCATGAAATGGATATGTGAACTAATTTTACAGCACAATGGCAATAGAATTACATATTAAAATTTTTTCATTAATAAAGCTTCTAAATTTACCCAGTTATTTTATATACTCGTGGAAAAACATAATTTTTGCTACCACCTTTTTTTTTCTTCTTTTTTTTTGAGACCCACTGTATACCATAAAACTTTTTATGTCTATATAAATAAATTAACTTACATCAAATCCATCATGGAACCAAAGAATTACAGCACTATTAGAAGTATTCTAAAAAAGGACAAGAAGAAACAATTGCTCCAAATGGTTTTAAAATCAATGATACCGAATTCCTTGGGTAATGTTAGATAAAGAAAAAATCACTTATAAAATTTACCAATAAAAACGAAAAATAATAATAGTAAAACGAGCATTAACCCCAACTTATGATGAACCAAGAAAAAAGCAGCTGCCATTGAATATGCAGATTATTTTTTTCATCTTTTTATTCTTTCGATGGCATTAAATTGACACTTTTGTCGTGTAACATCGTATTACGTTATTTGACAAACAACAATACTAATACTAATCACCTTGAGTCAAGATCTACTTAAAACTGCACAATACACGATTATAAAAGGTAGGCCGTCGGCTCTTGCTACAAGTAAAGAATCTGTTCTTGAGAAATGGAGGATCAAAAGTGTTAGCTTTCTGTCAGCTTTAAGTCATTATAGTGCTGCAGCCACTGTTTGAGGTACGATGTTGACGATGTATATTCCTTTCTCGACTCCGATGGTTCACTGGATTCCTGAATAAGCGTTGCACTCATTACCTATATCGGGGCAAAAATCACTGGTGTTGCAATAATTTAGACGCTAAAATAGACGTTTTACGAGCACAGCACTTTTACATATGTAAGTAGCTCGACTTTCCGATTATGTTCATATGTCAATTGATATTCCTTCCTAATAAACGAGTGGTTATTCATACTCTAAAGCCGCCTTTATCATAAATTCTCGGTTCACATAATGGATGTCCCCCTGCAATAAGGCTATTATACTAAACAGAGGGTGTTAATAGCTTTGCAATAAGTAGATTTACTTTTAATGTTAAATAAACATATCACTTTGAGATACATTGGGCTTAAGGAAGCTTAAAGAGTTTCTCAGGACTCCTCAACTAATTAATATTTCTAGTTTTAAGACTTTCATGTCAATCAAACCTGGTTATAACGAACTTTCTATATGTTTGTTATAGGCATTGAATATTATAAAAAGGGCTTGATTATAAGGAATTTCTGGTTATAAGGAATATTTTTCCGGTCCCGTAGAATTCGTTATAACCAGGTTTGACTGTAATATTATTGTATATGATTTCATAGATAATTTCACATACATGTTGGTCGAACCCCTTTTCTTGGTGTTAAGGACATATAAAAACCAAACATGTTTATAGGACAACGGAAACTTAGGTAATTTACATGGCTCTGAGTTTATAGCGCATCATTGCGCGAATCTTTTGGTTAAATTTTACATCATCCTTGTTCATGCGAATTGAAAAATAGGTCTAAAAACTATCGTTTTGTCAAGCTTTATCTAATTTACAATAAAATTTGAACCCTCCGATTTGCTATAAAAAACACACACAGACTCCAACTTGTAGAAGAATCCCATTAATCGAAATAATAGTAGAGAGATTTCGAGGATTAAATAGTAACCAGGACTAACGAATCGGTAATAAATGTGACGAAATTTTCTCTATTTTAATATGAAAATTAAAAAAAAAAAATTTTTTTTGTTGGGGGGGGGCACTTTTTTTGTATACACAGGCAAACTCGATAAGTCGGTCATGCATGATGGACCGACTTATCGAGAGAACCGACTTATCGAGAGATTTTAAATATTAAAACTGAGGAAAGGGCTTGGGAAGTTTTGGCCTTCTTAGGCCAAAATTGAATCATCGAGAGACCGACTTATCGAGTTTGCCTGTGTATGTGGGTTTCAGTGGCATTAATATTAAAAGAGGACCCAAGAAGATCCAAAAAGACCCCAAATTTCGTTTTAATCCGATTTCGTTTTAATCTGCCACAATCCTCTCCTTAAATATTCACCCCTACTGTACAATCATATGATCACCGACAATTTTCTATTGCTGATAAATAATTTTTTAATCCCCTTGTCATTTCTACTTGTGTCTGGACTAGTGCGATTGATTTGTTCCCCTTGCATAGACATGCCTTCTGGTGAATCAGGAGAACTAAGACGCTTCCGCTCGACCACTTCAAGCTCTAACGAACGCTCGTCTTACAGGTTTGCGTCCCACTAATAAACCCACTTTACATTCACACATATAATGAGTAAATACAATTCTTTAGATCTAGTCCCGTACATTCTTCCGCGCGATTATTCATGCATGCAGTGAAGGACGCACGTAAAAGTGCACGAGGATCCACTGATCAAATAGGTTAGCTAATTTACTATTATCATTACCGATGCAAGCAAAAAAACGAGCGTGAACATACTATCATGCAGGCATTTTCTATTAAGAATGTTTTACATGTAATGAATATTTATACGTGACTACTTGTGACTTTCAGATGAAAGTGAAGACACAACACCTCGGAATAATAAACGACAGCATAGCCCGTACGCTGACTATGAGTCTAGTTCAGATCAGAAACGTAAAGCTCGCAGAGTTGAAAGTGAGTCGGCACCGGAACAGTCTCGTTCACATGACGCCGATACATATCACTATAACAACTTACCTGTGGCCGTTGACAGTTCAATCACGGATAATTCATCGTACGACAGATTCTCCCCTGAATCAACACGTCGAGAGCATGGTAAATATCGTAACATCATTTCGATTGAACGTTCGTCGACGTTTTCCTGGCTTGAAATGCACGATAAACATCAGCTCGTTAACACATTTCATCAGGGAACGACCGACGCGGGGCCGATTCGAGATACGGCAATAATCAGCATCGTAGCATACTAGATCGGCTTGGGAAAAAGGGTGGTATGACAACTGCATACATTAATCCTGCCTTTTTCCAAGGCTCTAATGCGGCATCTCCCGTCATGCCGTCTGATGTTCCTCCCGATAAGAAGGTCTCGAGGTGTCGTAATTGGCCTAATTGTGATCTTGGGTCGTCCTGCAGGTTTTATCATCCTACAGAGATATGTCCGTAAGTAGAAACATACCGATTAACAGAATGGCTTCTTCTTACCCTAATACTGTTTTTTTTGTGTGTTTTTTTTTAACAATGTGCTAATTCTATTTATCAGCATGTTTCCGTTTTGCCCTAATTCCCCAAAGTCATGTCTTTTTATCCACCCTGCTGATCAATCGTATGGAATGGGTCCCTTTAGCTATGCATATACCGCTGGAGGCAACTATCCTGTATTAGGACAGTCAGGTGGGACATTTCCACGTGCAAACGGAATGTTTGGTATGAACCAAAGCACAATAGGCGAGGGTGAAATTAAGGGTGTAATTAGAGAAGGTAGTAGTGAACAATATATGCAGAATGAAAACAGCTTGGCTAATCAGACTAGTGATGTAACCAAAAAATCACCCACCACCTCATTGATGACTACAAGCATGAGTTCGATGTCAGCCGAATTATCGGATATCGCTTCTACTTCACAGACTGCTGCTTTATGTAAATTTGGAGACAGCTGTGCGAATGTTAGTAGATATTATACTTTGACATTATTTGAGGGTTACTTTATATTATTCTGTTTATGGATTGTTTTACCATGTTATTTTCTCGCTGAAAAATGAATTCTTTTATTACAGCCTAATTGTACGTTTGCTCACGAAAGTCCTGCTGCAATCGGAAGTAGTGGATACCTTTCGGCTCTCCTCGACGTGCCGTGTAAATTTGGAAGTCGTTGTGTTAATCCCAAATGTCGCTTTTCTCATCCTAGTCCTGCTTCAGGTGAGATTTGTATTTATTGAGTATAGATGTCTACCCATTTTTTATTTTCCTATGCTTGTCGTTTTACCATCACCGCTACAACGTTGTCTTTTCGTTTAATATAGCTATTGACGGTCCTGAACCATGTAGATATTATCCCAGCTGTGTAAATCCATCGTGCCCATATACGCATATTGACTACAGGTATGGGATTCAGATGATTGTTTTATTGTATTAGAGTATATGTTCTGATGAGCTGTATACTGTCTAACAGTGAGTCTGAGAAGCTACCGGTACCGTGTCGCAATGGTGGTAACTGTAAACGGCCGAGATGTCATTTTCTTCACCCATGGGACAAAATAGATACCTCAAAAATGCCGGTAAGTAGTAGTTTCAAACTTGTGGCTTTGAGTGTTGCCATGAACGTTATAAGTTAATATTATTACCATCATCGTAGTGCAAATTTGGTATTCTATGTCGTAGACCAGATTGCAAGTATTATCATCCACAGGGTAAAGCTCAGACCGATTTCAATAAACATATCTCCGAACGCGCGTTTGCGGTCTCGGATAATTTTGTGGAGAGTTTGGTACCTGCTGAAAAAGATGCGGCAAAGATAGAGAACAAAACGGATGAACCTAAACTAGACGAAGAATCAAAGTCATCTGACGAGAAAGAACAAGAGAATGAAGATACAACTAACTTTGATGAACTCAATATGGATGATGTCAATTGGGATGATATTGATGATATAATTATTAATGATGGAGATCCAGCTGGACACACTGTCTTTGACATCTAAAGAGTGAGTAATGCGTGTGGGATAAAATACATCACCGATGACACATGTATGAATTGCAATTATTTCGTCAATTTTGAATTAAACTAATAATCATCAATTGGTTGTACGACTATGTATTCTTTGTTCGGTTTAGGATCGAAGAATTTTTTTGTGGCAAATTTATTGCCCTAGCCGCTTCCGGTTGTAGGAATATTCTAAACGGGGGGTTTTTTGTGAGAATTACTTATCACAATTCTCAATCGATATGTGAAAGCGTTTCATGAGACAATTTAAACATGCCGACAAGCCGATTTCCTTATCTTTTCAGTTAGTAGATGACTTTGTAGTATTAGCAAATCAAAGGAAATGTGAAAATACGATGCTCTCTTGCGTTACAGAAACTCAATCCTAAGATACCTTGAAACCCATTATCAGTCCTCGAGAGATGTAATTATATTGGGTGAGTTTTTAACAATTACTCGGAATTCAATCTGCGTTGACGTTAATATTGACTTTAAATGTCAGACTCACTTTCCCTCTAATAACAAGTGCGTAAGATATTTATCATATTGTCTACTACCCTCATCTCGATTCAACCCTTGGCCTTCCACGGTTTGAAATACTTTTCCTCAGTTGTATATCGTATTGATATGTACTAGATAGAAATTAAAAAATAAGATAATGAGTGGGATAATATTTGGCTATTTGTACTCTTAAACTGACTGTTACAAATATCTACTTGTGCTTTTACAGTTGACAATTTGACTGATTTCTCGATAGCTACGTATTAATATTATCGGAAGTTCTGAATTGTCTGGAAGTCATGGGTTGTCATATTAATATTTTTATAGCAAACCATTACGTAAAAAGACCCTTTTAGATGCCGTATTAGGAATCTTTGTATTAGGAGAGTGATCAATGCGTAACAATGTTATCAATGCGCAACAAAGCCCTTAATCACATTGTCGTTGTAAAACAAACGAATGCCTCCTTTGAGTATCATCTATTGGTTTCCTAGCCGGATATTGAAAAGTTGCTAATCGGATCCAGTGTTTTCATTTATCACCATGGTTCGAAAAATCATGACGTGATTTAGTATCCCCCCTCCCCACCTCGCGTTCTTTTCATTTGGTCATCTCTTTAGGACAAAAAAAATCGAATTTACAGAGGTGGGAAAGACAAGACGTTCTACAAACTACTTGTCTTTACAATTTTGATTACTGCCAATGTATTTTGTCAAAGTAACATTAACGTAGAAACTGCGGTGTTCAATGGTTTTTTGAATCCCTGTGACGTAATGTTCAATTGGATTTTCGTTGCTGCAAGTTTATACATGACATTTTGTATTTTATTATAATACAGAAAAAACCACTAAAAATCAGAAAGAAAGCAAACTACAATTTCTTAAATTTTATGACAGTCCTTTGTAATGGATGATGAAAATCCACATGTAAAGGATTTTTTTTGTCGAACGTTATTCCATTTTCGTGCGCTAGTCATATTATTGTTGAAGTGTTCTTCTTATCTCTTCAGCATCATCTTTTACTTCACTGTCATTATACCAATTGTCTACACCGCCCACGATACGAGGAGAAACAAGCGCTATGACGTCATCACACTCTTTCATAAACGTTCTTTGTGCATCCGATCCAATAACCCCAGCAACAAGCACGATTTTACCACGGTAACCCATCTTCCGGAGTATTGCGATTGTGCAGCGAGCATTTTGACCAGTTTGAATGCCATCGGTGACAAGTATCACGGTTCCATCCTCACCAGCTGGTAATGGTAAATTGAGAGGAGAATATAGTTCTGCCTTGAAAACAAGTTCGTTGCGGGCACTATCGATGCAGTACTTGAGTGTCTCCTCAGAGACTTGGCATCCACTAAACAGGAACGAACAAGATATATTGTTATTACAATGATGCAAGCGATGAGATACGTTTTCATTTTTTCATTGTTGGCCAAATATAATATGTATGTATATAATGTATATATGCGTACCTTATTATTTGCTCTTTCAATAGGACACCGTCCCATCCGTTGGCAACGGCGCCAACAGTCAGGTCGTGGACTTTGAATGAATGCACAAGGAAGAGGTCAAGCGGTAGTTCTAATGACTTGGCAATTTCGGCACCAATAAGAGTAGCGGAGGGCTTTATTGCCAATACAGCTATAGGAAATAGACAGACACGATTATTATCAGGCTTGGCTTAGTCATCAATAAACTTGGTAGTCATTTGATTGTTCTCACCTGCATTTGACTGAGGACGGTGATATTTGAGCAGAGTGGCCAGTAATTTTCCAACTTCGGTGCGAGAAATGAATTTCTTCTGACCGATACTTGCTCGGCGTGGAAGCGTGTGTGTGTTGTTATCGAATTCTTGAGGGTTGAAAAACGATAGAGGACGCTCGGCTAACATTTTGTGAATATGCAAAGAATATGGTTATTGTAAGTCTCTGTAAAGGGTCTGCGTCCTTTTACCGATAAGATAAGTTTGATCCTAGTGCATATTTATATAATCTATAAGATAATAAACATGGCGTATATAAAAATTAAATTAAACTTGCCTACCAATCATATTACTATGCGTGTGTAACTGAAGCAAATCTGGTGAGCGGATTAGACCATTAATGTGTTCCATTACGAAATGTCGTCTATCATCCCACCCTTTTATCACATAGCCCCACCGTCGATCAGTGAAATCTTACGATCATAATAACAATCATGTATAATGATGGAAGACACCTATTGTAACAACAAGAGCGTTGATAATATTCATTTTTTCATTCGTGGTAGATAACATTTGTTCCCAATTATAACTGTAACTCAAGCCCCAAACAATTCCCACATTTCCGTTATCTCAGAGTACAAGATTCGAGATGCTATAAATGGAAAGGGCGTGTACAATGTTACATCCTTTATTTAGTACCTTAAAAGGCATGTTGCGTGTGGGAGTATTTGTAATACTATGTATTGGGGGTGATTTTATCTGCAGTATATTTAATACATTTAATTGCTGTATGTGTTTCCTTATCCGAGTTCATTCTCAACACGATAATACAGTATTTGACGCAGCAACAACTTCATCATCAATCGAATCACGGACAATATTGTTCGTTGGTTGTCCAAGATCTGATTTTTCGGTGTGTGTAATCATGTATAATGTTGTTCTATTTCGTTTTATCATTTTCACAACTAACGTTAATAGGATCTGTGGTGAGAAGAGTGTTGTCATCAGCACTATTTATGTGAGGCTTTTTTGTTCTTCGACAGGGGAAGCATACACAGAAACTAGTTCTCATGTTACGTTTAGACTACATACTCACGCATAAAAGATATTTTTAGCATACGAACTAATATTATTGACGCCATATTTGCCAAAGGCCTCTGCTGAAATGGTGATTCATATTGGATGTCTGCCCAGGATATTTTCCTGAAGTGGTCAAGAAGCAATGGAAACCGGAGCGTGCCCTAATGTCGTAATCGTTGTCGCAGACGATTAGTTGACACGGGATATAGATGTTCCGTTGGCAAGAGATTCGATTGTCTCTAACAAGCCCTGCCATTCAATTGTAACAAGCAACACGGCGTCCACCAAAGAATGTAGGACTTTATTTATGTGAGAGATACTGTATGTGTCGGTAGTACGAGAGGGGATATGTCTGCGAGGAGCATTATCAATAGTGGAGCGAGTTTATCTTATATACTGATAGCCGCCGTGTCAATCTAACTGCTGAGTAGTGTGAGTAGTGACAGAATCATTTCTTGGCTGTTAGCATTTAATAGGTTATTCGTAACCATTGCTTTTACTGGTCTTCTAGGTCCGTCATACAAGTGGTTTTTTTTTCAAATGTGCCAAGGATATCTACGTAAGCTTGATTCGAGTATCAGTGCTGACTAAATGTCTAACGCGTGTTGACAGTAGGGGATTGCATCAAAATCGGGAATATTCTTGCATTTCGCCTTTTTTATTACGCAGTTGGTTTTTGAATCTGGTCTTGGAAACTGTCACCCGATGTGATGCCACGAATTATTTCATCTTCCGCAGCAATCATAATAATGACGCAGTGTTACATGCTGACACATTCACAACGGCGCAAAACGGCGCACACGACGCAGCGGGCGCTATCGATTAGACTAGGCATGGACGAGAAGTTGAAAGTGATAGTTACAATCCAATCCATAATGTATATATACAAAGAAACAGAGAATATACTTACAAATATTTAATTATAGCAGCTGCAAGCTTGCACACATTAGCATTAGAGCTATCAAAAGAACCACACACATAATAGACAACAGGGTGTAGCTTACTCGCAATAAGAAGAGTCTAAACATTCCAGTGGCAGTATTTCAGACACAACGATATCAGAATTTGATTTATTATCACGTCTTCATATGCCTAATCTATTTCGTGTTGGTCTTAAGTAGTTATAATTTTATTATCATACACATAGTTTACTTTCCATTTTCTTTAAACTAGTTATGCAATAAAGGCTATAGAGTACAAAGCTAACTTTCGCTTAAAAAGACCGTACTAATTATTATTTCTTTATGCGCAACAAGACAGTTTGCTGATACAGGGTGCAAGAGGTGATACATCTGCCGCCTGCCACCATTTATACCATTACGATGAGGGTGTACACCCCGACTTAATAATGGGGACGAAAGTCAGGTGGTTGTCCTCAGAATATATTTTGAGCTTTCGTCCGTCCGAACAAAGTTTTTTTTTTCCTTCCTCGAGGTTATCACATTAAACAATATAACACTTGGTACTTGTCTAATCGCTAGTATTCTAACAGAAACAGAAACAAGTTGCTTTTGTCGGTGTGAGCATTCCTTGCAATAGACGTGGGGGAGGAAAGCGACGTAGGCTTCCTGAATGGTTCTGGACGGAAGAGGAGAGTTTGCTTTTATGACTGTGTATAACTGTCAAAAGAATTGCTATATGTTATAATTGAATAGTATTGGGGTATATATATATATTATTATCATTAGAAAGTGTAAAGGATGACCAAGATCAAAGCCAGCTGAACTGTTCATAACAATCTTTTCAGATGCACTTAGTCCAAGGCAAGGCTTACAACACTCTTTGAGTTCAACGTCATCGTTTATTGACAATAAATCTAGATGACCTATCTATACGTAATTAACTTTCTTATAAAACTGTAGCAATAATAAATAAACAAACAGATATAATTACTTCGTATGTGTCCATTTTTGCAAAGTGTTTCCTCCGATATACACCGGGAACGTGCAATGAACATTTAAAGCAATCACTATACAATATCTCCTACAATGTCTTTTGCCACATCCTTTATTAATATCGAAAACTCTTTTGAGCATTACATAACAAGATACGACGGCTTTGAAGGATTCTCCTGTCGAAGACAAAAACCTCACAAGTTACCAATTGCAGTCAAGCGTACGATGACGTATTCCTCCGTGATGTGTATAATATATTAGATGTGTACTAAGCGACAGAAAATCGTCTCTTATGATTACTCGATAATTTTCGTGAAAGTTGGATGACTTGACTTCAACGGCGTTCACGTACTGGATAAAAGTATCGGACACTATAACTTTATTAATTGCTCTAAGTGTACATAATAACTGAAGCTAAACTTTTCATATGTCATAGCCTAACTTCTATGAAATGCGGAGATTATATTTATTTCTTTTGTAAACAATATAATAAACGGGATTGGTGTTTTTATTTTAATATTTAACCTAAAAATGTCTGACTTAACCGAAACCAAATTATCTTTGAGCATAAATAAATATTAATAAGCAAAAAACCAGACTTGATGTTTCTACCAAAACTATTAGGAGAAATTCCGACATCCAAACCTTTACTCACTGCTAAATTGGTGTATTGAAAGAAAGAATTAAACCTATTGAACATTTATGGTCAGAACTGGAAAGGCGTATTAGAAAGCATTCAATTATGGCTAAAAAATATAAGGGAACTTGAGACGGCATTACAGGAGGAATGGAGCCAAATTACTGACGATGTTTTGATGAATTTAATTAAAAGCAAGGGCTGGTCAACAAAGGATTAGTCTTATGCATAGATTCATAAGAAGCTAGACTATGGCATATACGAATTTTAGCCTCAATTATTATGTACAGATACTTTTGTCCAGGTTGTGTATGTGGGCTCTCGACGTTTAACATTTAATAAAGTCAACTGCCGTTAATTCGACCGCCTCCGTTCCGGAGTCATCGGTCGAATTAAACGTTTATCCAATCAGAAGCATT
>CAJVPI010000294.1:0-36327 GCA_910592345.1 Paraglomus brasilianum
GGGGTATATATGCCGGAGGGATACCATAACTAATACCCGGGTATAAATCAAAATTTGGCCTTCAAAATTGCCGCAGGCTATAGCTCATTGGGGGGGTACTCGTGTCGGAGAAATACGGTAGGTGACCACATTTGACTGGTTGTTTGTAATATTTAACGCGCCATACTAATCCTACACATGTACTAGCAAAATTTTCTAATTTACGACGATTTATTTCGTTTGCCAGAATTCAGAAGATGACTGATTGTTGCTTGTGGTTGCCACTCGCTCATCCGAAGTCACTAACAAACGCATATTTCTTGATTTGCAGTATCAAACAGCAAAAATACTCTCGCTTCCACATTCTCAGTTTGCCAGCAAACAAGCAATTACCATCCGCCAGCGATATCTTTATAAATGTCACTGATATTGCTACGAATTTTAGCGCTAGATAATCATTATGCAAGTCAAGCGAACGATTGTTATCATATCCTCCTTTGATGATTCCTTTATTATTGTAGCTTAGCATACCTGCTTTATTTGAGAGATCCAAGTTCCCATTGTGTATGCTGTAATAATTTTTGATGCCACAAAGTAAAAAGGTTTGACAGTTTTCAAAACGTCGTGGAAAGATGGTAGCATACCAATTGTAATGACGCATGCCCAGCTAGCAACAGTTGTTATTTGGAATTGAGAATGAAACTTGGCATCATGTGAGCGTATATAAGGTACTGTGACACAAGGCAATCGATCATTATAGATACCGTTGTTACCCATTTCAGGTTTCGCAATATTAATATCCGTAGACGTACGACACCATGTTGTTCCAGGAAGCAAGTACAACGTAACGTTTCATAAATATTTGATAGGAAAACGTTATGATAAGAAGTGGAATGGTATACAGGATTACCACGTCACTAACGTAGCGGTCTCGATACAAGTGTAATCCGCCCTTTTATACATGTCGTGATGAGTAGAAATCGGTTTATTTATATCTTTTATTAAAAACAAAGGCCTAATAATACTGTACGAAACCGAATCTCAGGACGAGTATTAGTTTTATTAGTCGGTCGTGTACGCCCTCGGTCGAAGTATTAGCATGTATGAATCAAGAAGATCTCGTGTAACTAAATGATAATAGGTACTTCTCTGCGTCCATATATGTTCACAAAAGAATTCACACAAGTTGATGTAACATTGCATTATTTAAAATCATCTAGAGTACACACCATTGAACTGTGTGTTAACTTTCTCTATCTTTTTTACACCATAAACACTGCGAAGAAAGGCGGTGACCATAGCAGGAGACTTGATATCCTCTGCCCGCCGTAGATAAAGGCGAAAACATTCACTCCCTTCCTCTCCTCCTCCTACTCCTCCTTTTCTCCTGGGATTTGTGAGCCTCCTTGTCGCCGAGCGACCCTTACCCGACACCCTCATACCTACACACCTTCCGCCGTCTCTCTCTCTCTCTCTTTCTCTCTCTCTCTCTTCACCGCCTCTCATCTCAATATTCATTCCTCTTATTCTTAAATCCCTCCCTGCTTTCGCCCTTTTTCTACTTGCTCTTTTCTCCAACCTACACGCTTCAATACTCTCTTTTCTTTTTACTGTCATAAAACATGTTTTCTACTCTCGTCTACCTCAACATATTTCTCGTTTCTTTGCTCGCATCTCTGACAACTGCCTGTGATACCACCTGTCGAACAGAGCTTGGTCTTTCTTTTGTGGACATATACGCCTCGGAATCACATGCTCTATTCGAGCTGTTTGCTCAGAATCTTACGTCTCACATACTCGACGGTGTGAACGTGAACAAAATCTCTTCTGGTAAAGGTAGTAAACTCCGCAACGAAATAATTGACGACGTCCGCGTGACTGTTTCACAATTGGACAAGTCCTTTGCTGAGACTATTCCTGGTCTAGTTGAAGACGCAATATTTAACCAATCACCTGAATTCCGTGGAGAATGCTCGGTTCCTGTAGAAACAAAGTCATCTCAATTCAGTGTTTCCAAAAAAGATGCTTGCATGATGGTCGAGGAAGTGTGTGGAAGCGTATTGTCGATTTGTCGTCATTTGGATCTTGTGAAAGAGCGAACTGTAAAGACTGTCGTTAGTGCATTAGATAATGACACGGCAGGAGAATTTTACACAGTAATCTCTCACACCATATCCCGTATTGCTGTAAAATGGAAGCTTGGCGTCGCTCAGCGAAAGGCATTAATGTCCAAGTCAAATGCCAACGTGAAGATGTCGTTGGCCATTTTCAGTGAGCATTACAAAAATGGATTCTGTAGCGACTCGAATTGCGATCAATATGACGACAAGATTGTAGAATTGCTTCTCAGTTACGTCTAGAAAAGAGTGTATCATGTAAAAAGTCGTGTTTGTATCTATACAATTGACTAGGTGAAAACTTATCTAATGCTTTTATCCTCGATTAATAATTTAATATGGAATAGTGAGTACATTCAATTTCTTCGCCCAGTCTTATCTACTCCTCACTCTACTATTCTCTTTCCTTTGCCCAGTCTTTTCTGTCTATAATATATATAGAATTTCCCCTTTGGGGTACGTGTTTATATAACACAGTATTTCCATTCATTTCCTGTACCATCTTCATTCGCTCTCTTGTAACATTTAACTTTTTCTATTAATCCGCTCTTAATAAAATTGAGCATCTGGAGTGCTTAGCATCTGATTAAGTGAGCTGAACAAGCGAATATCGATCTTGTCGTCGGTTTCTACCGATCGAATTGATAAACCGAATGTAGCGCAAATATACTTTGCAATATCAACAAATCGTGAGCTTGTTTATTAAATGTGTTATACAGTGAAACGGAAGTCTGTGCCTCAGGCCATGTGAATTTATAATGTTTCGCACGCGCCAAGAAATAATCTTTCTACTCTTTACAACGGTTAATACCAAGAAAGTTAAAAGTGGGAGTTTGATTGATGTTGATGGTGAATATCAACTGAAACGTGGTTACTATAAAAGTTGATATCTATAATGAAATTCTATAGGTAGAAGTCCTATGACGACGCATTGCTAATAAAGAGGGTTGATATATTAGTGAAATGGATTTAAGAAAAGCAGACTGAACTCTAATGGCTACCAATAATCGACTGTCGTATTTATTACTATTATGGATTTTAATACAAAGAGAAAATAAATTATTGACTCTTAGCTCTATTAGACTGAATTATGATACATAGAATGTGTGCGAATGTGGGAATGTCCTCGCTGATTCATATGACGTTGGGTATACTTTGATTGGGACTAAACAGTCAAATGTCTCCACGCTCACATCTGGCACAGCCTGTAAGTACAGATGTCGCTCGTCCGTGTTTAGTGAAAGAAGTGGAGAGGTATTCTTATCACCTGTGATGAATTCCAGTCGCAATCCCCAATGGAGTTTGACTATAAGGACACGGATAGACAGAGAGAAGCAAGTGGATAAAATATTAGTATATCAAAACATACAAAGCATAAAGGCAGATTGCGGTTTGTCCTATAAATCTCCGATAAACAGTGTCACTCTTCGATCTGACATTCTGATTACCTGCTGTTGTAGTGAAATCCGGCGTACCGTTTGTTGGTATTGGAATGGCAAAACTTATTCGTCGTGTATAGAGACAGAACTCGTGATGCTCTCCATGTACTTTACGTGTTATTTTGTTTATATGATGCTGGGGACGAGCGGCGATACTTGCTTCTATTTGTTCATTACTTTCTAGTGTAATAGACACCTAGAAACAATAAAAAGATCGTGTGAACATGTGAGCAAGCATGTGACATTTTATTTTGCGGACAAATAAACCACCTGTTTCAACCTCCCCCCGCCAAAATCGATCGATGATTATATTAATTTTGCCAGTGGTGCACCATTGGGATCTACAAATTTACCCTAACCCTTATAGCTCACATGTGCTATATATGGTGCACCACTGGTGCACCAGGCGAAATTAATATGAATCACCGAACCTCGATCGGCATTAAAAATACCAACCCACACCTAAATTGATCGTCTGAATTGGTTGAAACAGGTGCAATATAAAGTCACAATTGCTCAAGAAATATTCCCAACCTGATAACTCTGTATTAAGGCATCATTGAAATTTATTACTCCTGTAACAACATCTCCCAGTTGATATGTTGTCTTCAATAAACACAGCTGAGCAACACGTGCATTGTTCTTGCATATATCGTATGTAGCTATTAAGGATAAAAAGAATCAACAGTTTCAATAAGCAATAGTAACTAACAACTGCTATCAACAGATAGAATTCTTTCTTTCCCCGCATTCCAATCCTAACAATAAACAGGAGTCTTCTTACTCCCTGTGCACTTTACTAACCTTTTCGCATATTTTTTGATAAAATAGCTACCGTATTCGTACACGATTTCAATTCTCGTTCAACATGTACAAACGAATCGCTTTCGGAACGTGCATTATCTTCTACATCGCCATTTGATGTTGAATCGTTCGCCAGACTTCGAACAAGCTGATCAACATATTCAATGAATTCTGCTTTGTTGGTCCCTAGAATAGAAGACATAAAGATAAAAAATTGCCGAGTTAAAGACAAAATGCTTTTTATGAATTATGATCAAAGGATGGACTATTGATTTAAAGTATTACTCTCAACGAGTTATACTTAGGTCGTGAGATATTACCTTTCTTTATTGCTGGCTTATTTTCCTTTGGATTATCATCAAGGCAAGTAACAATGGCTTCATCCTTGGAAATAATTACTGGATTCATCAGGTCATACATTGGCCGAGCACCATCCTCTGAATAATGACAATGAACAGTGTCATGTAAGTGTACGTTTCTTTCGTGTCTCCCACATTTATTGCAATTCAGTTTTACTTTTTAATGTGTCATCCAGATGTCATTCCACTTACCAGACACATAATTAAACACTCTGAATGGAAGATGTACGATATGTGACTGATGATTCATTCCTCCTCGATGTGTTCCTATTATCAAATTATATTGAAATTTTATGGCTTTGCCTTTATGTGTGGGAGGAAGATCCGCTGGTAGTCTAGTCTCATATGAGTCTAATGGGGAAAAAAAATGTTAGACATGGATAAAATAGAAATCAATATTATAATTGTCTTAGAACACTCACATGTACGTGTCTCTCCAGGCGCCAAATGCACATCAATAAATAGGATTGATGGTGGGGTAGAAAATACCGGTATCGATTTATTATCTATTGAACATAGCAACAAAAGCAGTCAATTGTTATCGTCATTATAAATGTCAAAACCCAAGGCACTTCCTTCGTTGAACTAACCTGCCCTCTCCTGCATATCTGCTAGTGTTGACATTCCCATAGCTGTCGGTGTAAATATTCCCAACATGCCGCCTCCAACCGCTCCCCCCATACCACCACCAGGTCCATACATATTCTTCAATTTCAACGGTTCAAACTCGTACGCTTTCATCAGCGAACCGTCTACCACAAACACGCCCACAATCTGTGCAAAACCCCATAATAATGTCTCATACTTTTGTGTCAATGATGGCGAGGAACTACATCTTGTTATTATTGATGGACGCCTGCTTTGTCGTTTGTAGTCCATCAACGAGCCATTGGTTGACCACTCGGGCGATGTTACTGAAAGGTAATCAACCGAGCTACGGGGAGAAGATTCGCCGGTTTCAAGGTCAATGGAAAACGTGTCACTTCCATCTGCTGCCTGCAGGTCGATAAAACCCAAGTCATCGTCTGTTTCGGTATCGGTTTCGTAAATCATTGGTGGTGAAACTGGAATTGAGTTTTGGGTTGCTTTAGGTGCCGATGCTATGCATAGACAAGATATGAGAGAAGGTAAGCGTCAATTACATTCATTCTGACCGACTAGAGAAGAAAGAAAAGAACAAAACCAAACGACATTTACTTTCCGAGTGCCCCTTCTCCGAAGACGCATCCGCATGCGATGCAGGCTCTGCCACAATCTCGGTCTCATCCCACTCTTCACTCGCATCCCCACCACCCGTTAATAGCGATGCCAACCCTGTAAACGACGCCGATCTTTTCACAAAATTTCTAAATCCAAAAATTCCCGAATCGTTCAAGTCTCCTGCCATATTGGTTTGGGCTGCCGGATTCTCTACAATCACCGACAAGAGGTTCCCATTTTCTTGCATTGATTTATGAGGTTTCTTCCCAGCCTTTGATTCGTTAATCGTTTTTGCATGTCCGCTTGAAGATGAACGGGCATACTGATCATGGTGACGGTCGTCCGGGAAGAGTTGTTCGCTGTTCTGAAGGCGAGGTTTCGACGAGTCAGAGTCTTGCGAGCTTGTTTTGGAGGCTGATGTTGGTGGAAGAGGATTTGTAAAGGAGATCGTGCAGTGAAAGGTTTCTCCAGCAAAGAAAACAGCCTAAAGAATGCAAAATTGAGTTAGAACAGAAGCAGGGTATTGACAGCACTTTTCAGATCACAACAGGATAAGGAAAAAACACCTTTTGATTTATGTTTGCTGTGACAACGACAGACATTTTGTCAAGTTTGCGTTTAGACTACCTCCATTCAATTCGGAAGCAGACGATTATTCTATTATTATTATTCTTGAAGTTTTTTGAATAGTTTTAGTTTGGAAAACGAAATCCACTTATTTCAAGCCATCGTACAAATTCCCAAACAAGTTAGGGTTCCTGTGCCCGATTGGATAAGTACTCTTTCAATTGCTTGTTGGGAATATGCACCTTATTGTTCTGTAATCTTCTAACTTTGATTTCTATATGTATAACTAATAATTGGAATAATGTCAAGAGAACAGTATAGCGTGGTCGTTGAGGTGGACGAGGATTCAGTATGTGTAATATGTAATAACTATTATCTATAATCTTGAGTTTTCATGGAATATCAAACTGATCATACAAAATTACTGGTCAAAGAGCACAGGGAGACAAGAACTCGAATTTCAGGGTAAAAAAAAAGTCATGTTTTTGCTGAGGGCAATGAGATTTTTGTTGGGATAGAAACAAGAGTTGTTTATTCGTATGGGCCTTTTCAGACTATTCGTCGAGTTCCGGAGTCGGAGGGAAGATAACAAGTGACAAGCAGGCATCTTCGAGTTCAGGTGAGTTGTAAGTGATCGTTGCAAGGCGTAGATGTTTTGGTAGACAAAGTGATATGAGCGTTCACCTCCGCTATAGTTAACATTTTTTGAATTACTAATCTTATATCCTCTCCTGAAGCTTCGTTTAGCAATCCATTTTACGATTCACATCAGTCAAGTCAGACTGAAACCCAAGGAACCAGTTATCCATTCTGGTCTATCGAATACTACGCGCAGTTCTTTGATGTAGATACAGATCAGGTATGATTGATTACAGCATTGAACTGTGGTAAAGCTGTATTGTAAGTCTTTTTTTTTTTTTTTCTGATGTGATTTTCGGGTTGTTTGTATAGGTGCTGGAGAGAGCGGGGAAGAGTTTGTTTCCAAGAGAAAGTTTTGCAGAGACCGTTGGACCGCGTCCAGATTTGTATGGTTAGTTCACTATGATCATATTTATAATACCTTTATGTGCATATATCGATATATACCCTCAAATGCAACATATAAATGGTTACTTGAAGTATTTGAACATTGCCTTAGTCTTCTTCTAATTCGATGTTGGTGTCTTGTTATCAACAGGCCCCTTCTGGATCTCGACAACAGTGATCTTCCTCCTCTTTGTCACATCCTCTATTGCCGGATCAATTGCAGCACACATAAGTGGTGATGCTTACACATATGACTTTATGATCCTTACGTTTGGCGCAACTGTTGTATATGTCTACGCATTTGTTGTGCCACTTGTTGTTTGGATAGCACTAAAGTATTTGGGGTGTCGTCCCGGGTTTCTGGATACTGTTTCATTATATGGGTACGGCATGACTGTATGGATACCAGTTGCGGTAAGTCTTTGATTTTATCGCGCTAAATTGATGACGTGCAAGGTGGAATAATGAATGTACTACGAAGGTTGCGAGAGAATTTTATTGTAGAAAGAATGCGATTGGAAAATAGAATTGAACTTAGGGGAAAAGATCTAACTGATCGACATCTGGTTATGTTATAGGTTTTCTGCGTAGTTCCATCAGAGTCAGTCCGTTGGACGCTTGTAGCGGTGGGGTTTGCCATCTCTGGTGAGTATTTTTATGTCGATTATCTCCCTTCCACTCTATTGGCTTCATGGACCGATTCACTTTCTGAACCTTTTATGTCTTATCATACAAAATTTTTATAGGGTTCTTTATAACTAGGAATCTCTACCCAGTGATCTCTCAAGCAGAAGCCAAAGCTGCTCGGTTGATTATAATTTTTATTATAGCCGCCCATGCAGCGTTAGCACTGCTGATGAAAGTGAAATTCTTTTCATACGAGATCAAAACTTCGCTCGGTGATGGCGGAAGTGGCGATGGCGGAAGTGGCGATGGTGGTGATGGAAATTAATATCAAAGAAGACAGACGTAAAAGTAGAGAAAAAATGCTATCAGTTTAGACGTTGTAAAAGTTACCATACTTTGATGTTCATGAGATGTATAATAACATCTGGATTAATTTGATGAGATTTTGGGGATAGTGATAATAATTAACTTTATCATGATGTTACAAATAGTTAATAGAGCTAATAGACAATGAAAGCTGTTTTATCAATATCACTTGTATTTGGTGAATTTCTGATCTACCCGGCAAGTCATGGGATAGTCTCTTTGTGAGCATATCAACTAAAATACCAATTTAACGTCATTTGGACTTCATCAATTAGGTAAAGTACACAATGCAGTTTATTATTACATCAATATTTGTATGACCTCCTTCAGCATCAACACATTCTTTTAATTTTCCTTGCTAATCTATTGGTTTGAACAGAAACCATTGCAAGAGCAATAAACCGCGTCCCGATCTTCGATATCTCTGCATTGGTGTGGTTATAATTCTAAACTTAAAAATAATAATAACTTTAATATAACGCTCTAAGACGGCTGCTAGGATTCCTTTAGTTATAATTCAGTAATTCACTTGCGATGGAATTTACATTCTTACATGTTTGATTCGGTAGCCAGGTTGGGATATCCACCTTGATTTCCCTTTAAATGAGAAATATCATTAAAGTTAATTATAGCTCCTACATGAAACTCACGAAATCGGCAAACGAGATATGGATCCCGTGGCCAAACATAACAAAGTAAAAGCGGCCAAACACAATTTGAGGACTCACCGGCTTGGAGTTGCGTACTCCCTTTTTAGATGGTTCAGCAATAATTGGTTGATACTTAGAAGTCCCCCCAACTTGATTGTACCAGAGAACACTGGCTTATGAAAGCTGACACAAACCGTGTACATGAGAATTGTTCACCTCTTTCTTCATCGCTGGTTTTTTTTTTCTTTAATAGTATTAACCTTTACGGAATTAAGTACCGCCATGAAATCTTCCTCGTCCTTCTCGTAAGCCTGATAATGTTTCCAGAAACTGGGGGATCACGAAAGCCATTAATTCCATACATAATAATTGTAGCGCTTTCAGTACGCTCTTCGCATGGAATTTTTCCACTATTAAGTTTCGCTTCTTAATGTTCTTGTAATATATAATATAATATAATATAATATAATATAATATAATATATAATATAGCCTCGTCTTCGTAATCAGCGAGTCGGAACAGTATTTTACATCCCAAGTCAGAAATTCGTTAAATTTCTCTTGCCGTTTGATACCTTTATCGTACCGTGCCTTTTCCGTTGCTTTGCTCTGACCTTAGGCTGATTTATTTACATGAATTCTCTGGCGCACGATAGTGTAGAGTACGGGTGTAGCTAATCCCGCGTTTGTTGTTGAGTAGGATAAAGTGAACCCCTTTTTTCTTTTATCAGGCAGTATGCTGCGCTATCCGATCGGTCATATGACATAATTAATAATAGTCATAGTAATAGTAATAGGCAACATTAACCATATGAAAAGTATGCTAGTCTTAGTCTGAAACAACAGCATCCGCTTAGATGTTATTACTCCATTTTTGCGGTTGTCAGAATCGAAATAGCAAGGTGGAATGCCAATTAATATACTAGTTAATTAATATGGCTAGCATAGAGAAAGGTCTCAGTTTACTATTTCCACATGTCAAATAATGCTATACTGTAGCTTCTTCGAGCTTAATATTTGTCAAAGCCATATCGCCCCCGTATAATATATTTATTATTTTTTATTGCCTCCTCATGAGAAGACTGTACAAACCGTTTTATCTATTGGAATATCAGCACATCGGATCCGCTAGGCGAATCCAACGTATTCATAGGAATAAATACTTGCAATACTTTACATAATATTTAATATTCTATTCGATTACTTGCTCCTTCTTTTCAATCCTTGAGGGTCGCTATCACCGCTGCCATTATCCGCGTCATCTTTATACGGTTGAGTACCCACCTCTGATGGGACGTCCCTATGATCCGTCTCATCTTCACTGTCTCCAAAGTGATCCTCATCTTCATCGCCTATATCATACAGAGGAGTCTCAATGACAAGTTCCTCCCTAAAAACATATTATAAATAGATACAGCGTTAGTGTTGATATCGTTGGTCATCACTGCTATTAAAAAGTTGTATGTACGCACAATTCGTTGCTTTCATAGTCGACAGCCTTAATTGGTTGACCTGCATTTTTCTTAGTATTAAGATATTTGCGTCTGAATACAAATGCTCCAATCCCAATCAGGGCACAAATAATGATAATTAAGGTTGCTGTCCCACTGTGAATAGTAAATAGTATTAATCAGTTCTATCAAGTGATGGTCCTGTGAAAGAAAAACAAACACGTGAACATACGCGTTGTAATATCGATCCCACATTTCGTCGTTTCCGCCATCACCGTCATAATCATCGTCGTCATCAGTAGGAGCACCCGGTGGTGTAATAACCAATTTCTATTTAAAGAAGATTATATTAGATCTCCTTGACCGCGAAAGATTGCAACAAATACAGCCGCATACATCATCTCCGAGACTAGATGGAGGCCCCAAATCCGAATATGTATAATTAAAGCCCAAGAATCTATTAATCATATCAGTTGCTACTGCTGGACGGTCATATCCAACCATGTGACTGGCATCGTATATAGTCGCCAAATGCAGGCCGCGAGCTATCTTCCAATCACCGACAAGTGTGCCGTTGACATGCCAGTCAGCAGCAACTGCACCCTTTATATTATTTAAGAGATGGATTATGAGTAACGACACGGTATTTGACAAGAATGCACTCAATGCTATAATGTAGCCTTCATACCTTGAACCCTGTATCACCATTCCATTCTAATGAATCGATCATACTCTGCGTCCCGTTAATATTGCATATTAAATCTTTATTACCACTGTAAATATCGACGAGTCAGTACGCATATGAAATCATATATAGCAATAGTCAACTGAACATTACCTGAAGAGTAAAACCGGAATATCTTTTAATATATCAGGTAAAAGCTATATCCGCAGGAAACTCATGTAGGTTAAGATCATTAAGATTAAGTCAGAGCAAAATTATAACAATGTCCAACACTCACAGTAACGGACGGAGGACTGGGATCATTGTCCAAGGCCGTCCCAACAGCGCCACTACATTCAACCCAGCCTTCCTGTTTGGCATGAGCATTTATAGCACCAATTACATCTGGTCTCTGAAAGAAAATCTCTTGTTAACTCCTGCCGCGTACAAATATACATGGGCTATGAATAGTTTCTTATGTACCCTCAAATAGCTCGTTATATTCTTCAGTTCGTTTGGCCAATTCATACCACAAGCCGGATAAGTATCACGTAAGCGAATGTCATACTGGTTAACACAAGTCTTTCGACCATCTTCACTATGAGCGTTGTAATAACAGTTAGTAAACAAATAATAGTCTCTCGGCGCTTGAACTACTTTAAACGACTTACATCTTTGTAGTACTATCGAGAATATCTTGTAATATCATTTCACAATCAGGCTCATGAATATATACTTTTGTTTTTTGTAATCTTTGGCAATTTTCAAGAGTTTTCTTGACTTTCTCCTGTTAAAAGGTAATGTTTACGTTAAACTTTTGCAATGACTAATGTATTTGATGCTGAACGATAGTATTTCAGGGTACTATATGTGAATATACCTTTGCTTCTCCCTCAATAAGACCATTAATGTCAGCAAATGAATAGTATGCTTCATACTAGAGCAAAAAATGATTCAATACGAGAAAAATCATCCGTACTCAAGCATTATAGTATAAATCCATTCTAAATACCTGAGCAACAGGGTCAATCCACCCGTTGCCAATAGCAATCCCTTTTAGATCATACTGCAACATGAAGTTGTACACGAAAATTAGTAAGATCATACAATTTTGTGACTACATTTATATACATACTATTAAATCTATCTGTGTTGTCTTTTTCTTGTTCCTCTTTAGTATAGCTGAAGCAAAGTACGGGATGTAAACTCCAGCATAACTTTCTCCAGTGATATAAATCTAAATGTGAATAAAGCTCCGTCAGTGCTCTGATCGTATTTAACAAGACACGTTGCTATTGATATTACCTCATCACGAGAATATTCTGGGAATACCGCGAAAAACTCGTCAAGAAATTTCATAAAATGGTCAGTAATCTAAAAAAAAATATCGTGATACACGTTAGCAATAATAATAATAATAAAAAAAAAAAACATGTCTCGCAAGCAAAGTGTAGGAAAACAACGTACCTGTGTCATATTTGATACGTATCCGTTTGTATCTACCGTGCTAAATCCAGTTCCCACCGGTTGATCAACTAAATATCAAGCGTTGTGGAATAAGAGATGAAAAACTATTCGTTGTGCCAAGTATACTCTAACGAAATATCCAAAGCAAAATTTCTTTGTACCATATAGAACATTTGCAAACATATCCCATGATCCGTACTCTGGTCTAAGAGTTAGATCAGCATTCATGCGCCATGGACCAACTTCGAGAAACAAGCCATCCATGCTACAAAAGCATGAAAAGATACTGTAAATGTCGATAGATCAAAAAACATTTCACTAATAAAACTGCCCGTATCTTACCTTGAGCTACGTGATTAGAAATATGGTAATCGAATTTTTAGAATTATAAATACACCATTAGCGTTTTGTTTTTTCCTTGTCCTTTGTATTCCAAAAAACCTACCATCCAGGACCTATTTATACAAAAAATCGTACAAGTATATTAAGATTCAACCGAAAATTTGCACTCGAGAAATCTTGTTGAATAAATCGCATCAACTACCTCCATTAAGCCAAATAACCTAAGCCCGTGTCAAGAAAATAAACATGTGTTAGAATGAATAAATGTAATCATGTCCATACAAATACTTACAAACTTTCTTTTCTCAGCGATGTGACGATTGTGTATTAGCCAGAAGAATATATTCCCGTTTATAGACTCATCAATTAGAATATGACTGGTATGCAAAGAATCAACAAATTAGTATCATAGCATACTAATTGGCTCTATGCACTAGGAGATCGCAATCACTTTCAATTCTCACCCAGCATGCTGCACAATACCCGCGTCATCTGAAAGCCCAGGCAGACTTCTAACATAATAGTCGGCAGCTACAACAAAAGAGTAGTGTCAACAAGTACATAATAAATAGAAACATAAAACTTTCCAGACAACGTCCGTGCATCCTACCACTCTTTCTCTTGTCCTCTGGATCTCCATACACGAAAACGCCAAGAGCCAGCAAGACAAAAAGTGCTGATCTCACTAAAATATTCCACATTTTTTGTACAGACAAGAAGCTATCAAACTGAAACCGAAAAGGGTTGTGAAATATGAAAAATTTAAAACCTATTGTATGATTGGATAGCGAGTTTTTAAACTATGTCCATGACAAAACTTCCCTAACCTATTCGCTAGTAAATTTCGAAACGAACATTAGCTCGATCATAATAATAAAACGAAAAAGAATCATCTCAGTCGGTTCAGCCGCGGGTCAGGAGATGATCGCCCAACGTGGGGGTCGAACCCACAACCTTGAGATTAAGAGTCTCACGCTCTACCGATTGAGCTAGCCGGGCAAACATACATACTTATATAGGACGATTTTAAATATAATAAACAAACATTTAAAGCCGGAAAATAATGCAATACTTCAAAAACAATTTCCCCAAGCGTTTTAGCATAATAATAAACAACACTAGTATATACTGTATATACACTTGGGACACACAATTTTTTTATTACAAACGTTTTCTCACCATATAATTTTATTTTTTTTTGATAGAGAAAAATGCAAAGAAATAAAAAAAAAAGGGAAAAGAAAAAAGCCAAGTTGTGCAATATATATTTCCTCTGACTCTGCTAAATTTACAAGATATATCTCCTAAATGAATTAGGGAGACTTTTAATAATAATGTAGCCAATGGGAAAAACTTTTACTCATCTTTCGTTATAACAGATGTCTAATCTCCATAATTCAAAAGAAGAGAACAAAGAAAATACAAGGTATAATAAGAAAGAAGGGATAAGTACGGAAAGAAAAAGTGTATAAAAGAAGAAAAATTAAAAGTGCATGAATTTTTAGTGTATTCGTTTCCATTGTCCTTCCAGTGTGATATATAGTTTATGTGCAAATAAGCGGAGAAATTACAAGAATGTCCTTAATTCCAGAATACTTTTGAAATGCCCGTGTTAATATAGTTTATAAGTAAAGATTGCAATAAAAGTGCTTGTGCTAGAAAGAAATGATTGAGAGTGAAAAGAAAAAAATTAAATGAAATTGCATTGTAAAAATGTAAGAAAAAAATTCGCTCCTATAGGCATATTTTAATACTCTGCCAAAGTATTATATTTTTTCTCTAAATACACAACTCACACCAATTGCGGGTCAAAACTAAAAGAATCTCGCCTCGTCCCATCAAAGAACGAATCTCTTCTCTCCTGCCCTAGCAAGAAACTTGCTGCGGAGCCTCTCCTTTCAAAATCAAATCTGTCTTGAGGCAAGAATGCTGACGAGATAGAATCTCTTCGTTCCAAGCCGAGACAGGGCGAGTCCCTTCTTTCTGGCAAAAGACTGAATGCCGAATCGCGTCGCTCAAAATTGAAACAGGATGAAGAATTACGGCGCTCGGAAACTATGCCATATGCCGAGTCACGACGTTCGAGAGAAGGGATAGAGTCTCGGCGATCGGTAGGAGTGGAGGAGGTCGAGGAACCAGTGTTGTTGTTATTGCTACGTACACCGAGAGGATTCTTTGAGAAACTAAGGCGTATACCACCTTTGACAGAGTTTGATAATGGGTTGCCGTACAATTCTGTCATTGCCTGGGTGGCATAATGAACGTCTTCAAACTCTACAAAGCACATTGGGCCATTCTGCTTGGTGCGGAAGCACATACGTTTGTATCCGGGACACTTTGAAAAGAGCTGTTTAAGCTCTTCCTCTGATGTATTCATTGGTAGATTACCGACATACAGAGTATTACAAGGAGGGTTCTGATCAGCAGGATTTGGTGTTCTGAACGGAAGGTTTCCACCAACCGAAGGTGAAGATGCCACTGCAGAGGTGCTCAATGCCAGTTGTGCCATGCGATTGCTCAATTCATCGTTAGCAAACAATGGATTCACGGGTGGCAACTTTTTAATTTCGACCGGCGTTGTCTTTGATACGTACAAATCTTCTCCGTCAATAAATCCTTTATTGCCATATCTCACGGTGTTAACCAATCCTCTTGGCGCTCCAACCATTCCAGCAATAGCACCATTGCCAGCATCGAATGAACCCCTGGCTGAGAAGGTCCCATGTTCGTAAACCGGTGTCGTTGGCGTAGTAGGCGTATACACTCCACTCACGTCTGAATAGAGGTCGTATTGATATTCTGCAGCCAATAGTTCGTTTGGCAGTGCGTGAGCATACGGTGAAACGAATGCATCGAATCCAGGTGCGCCAGTATTGATATTTGTTGGAGTCGGAAAGCGCTTGTTGGCGAGAAGAGGATAATTTAAAGGCGTGTTTTGATCATTTGAGAGGCCGCGCTTGGTGTGAAGGTTTTTCTTTGCCATTTCTGCTTTAAGAACAGAACCTTTTTCGGCATCTACTTTGCGACCAGTGAGAATATTGCGTGCATCTACTGCCTCTACACGAGAACGGAATTTAGCAAAACCGATCTGGGATGATAAATAAACATATGTTGGTTAGTAAAAATGTTTGATTGCGCAGTAAGAGAAAAAATAAAAATAAAAATCAACAAATGTAACATCGACTCGACAAATGTACAAAAAAAAAAAGCTTTACAGGCTTGCGTGTATAACATGAAACATGCAATAATCTGCGAGAATGTTGTACAGTACTAACACAAGCTCACCCCCAAAACAATAGCTACTGAATACCAAGTACAAATATGGGCTAACAATGTAGTAGTATTGATAATCTGGCATAATCTATATATTATAGTTTAGTATAATAGTCTACTCAATAGGCGTTGTACGGACAAGCCTATTGATAATTCAGATAACTGCCTGGAAAAGCGTTTCCGAGCCGATAACACAAGCAAGGACGCTCTCGACAATGTCAAAAATTGTGTTTCGCTCAACCCAAAGCACACTCTATCGACTCTCTTGATCTTAAAATATCACTTTATAAATATACTCACGATTTGCTTGCGAGGGTTGTTTCCGGTATTATTTCCATTGGAATCATCATCGGATGAGTCCTTCTGCGGAATTTTCAAGGTAGCCGCTTCAAAGCCAGGAGAGAAGATAAACATGTTCTGAAATTCACGCTCTTGCATGTCGTCAGGGAACCCGACAACGAAAATGGTGGAAATTTCCTCATTAATCATGGTGTTGTGTGATAGTTGAGTGGGATGCATGGCGAGTGATAGTAAGAATATTATGTACAGAATGCAAGTATAATAATACGGGGAAAGCAGAAGGTAACTTCTAATTATGCAACTAGGCTATTAAAAAAGGGGGAAGAATGATGAAAAATTGGAGAGTTTAGTGATTAAGATAAAGTGTTTCTGTGTCCCAGTGAATAACGGGAAAGGAGAGAAATTTTAGCAGAAATAGTGGGTATTATTCAAGAGTTTGTTTCTCTTTTTCTTTTTTTCTTCTTCTTGATTATGCAAAATAATTCTATTTCAAGAGAACATGAAGTAGTGGGTATAAAGTTGAAAGTTGTAGGTAATGTGATAAATACTTGAGAAATATTTATGGCAGAATCTTTTGAGAGTGGTTTTGAGAATATATTGTGCTATGTACAATAAATCGTATGCCAGTTGGTTGCAAAGCGAGAAACGATAAAGTACAGTCAGTCTGTCAGACTTTCGATTAGCTACTTGTTTCCGAATTCTATTCGATCACAGTAAAGCAACCGGGACACTATTACGCTGACTGACACGGGGGAAAGGTTCGGTTGTTATAAGAGCACAAGAAGCAATGGAAGAGTGCAAATGAAGACAGAGTGCGAACAAGTGAATATTGTATAGTGAATATGTATGGATATATGGGGTGTTGTAGAATAGTGCAAAAGTCCAGGTGTGTAAATTAAAGTGTAATATTCGGAATGTATCTCTCGATATGTATGAAAGTGTATTGAATGTGTGTATTGAATGAGTTGGGTTTTCTGTGTGAGGAGAGAGAAAGAGAGAACCCGTGTGGGCTCCAAAGAGTGGTGAGAAGTCGGGGATTTTATTTGGAATGTTGTGGTAGTAAAAGGGGGGTGTATGTGTGCTTACATAAATTCCGATGAGACGCACCCTAGAAGAATGTGAGAGGGGGGGTAGGGGACGATAGTAGAGAGTTTGGGATGCGGGATGAATATCAATAAACACATTGACGTCGACATCAACATCAACAACAACAACAACAACAACAACACAAGAACAAGAATAACAACAACGGCAATAACAACAACAATAATGGGAAACAGTAGCTTGTAATAATTTGGGGGGGCAGCAATAATAATGGGCAGTCGGTTTGATAATGGAAAAGGGGAGGTTTCGTTCTGACAATTATTATTTTCATTGTTTATTGTAAGTCAGTTTATGCTATATTACGTAGTTACTGTTGTTTTAGCGAATTGACTTTTATCCACACACTCCACAAAAGGAAGTAATAAGTATCTCAAAGCGTCCACTGCTTGGAAAACTGGGAATAGCAGCAAACTTTAACTGCAACTGCAATACTGATAATCAAGTCTTAATATATTTTGATATTGATATAATTGATATAATTGATATAATTGATATAATTGATATAGAAACATCTATAATAGTAAACAGGTAATAATAATTATTCATAATAAGCACCGTGACAATGATGTTGACGATATAACCTTATATCACAATGACTGTACAGTCGCTCAAAAAAGTCCCTCCCCTTTTTCCTTCCCAACCCCATATCATGAGAACCCTCTCATGCGTTTCCTTCTCGCCTCTACTTGGAAGATGAATATTAGTATTGTTTATAACGGATGATTTATTTCATCAAAAACATTATTAGGTCTTTATTCTCTCGGTTGGGAGACAATATGACAATAAAATAACCGACATAACATTGTCCTTGGGGCAGAATGCCAATCATTAATAATTCGTATTACTAACTCCGAGTTACTGCTTATTATTGGCATTTATTCCCAGCGCAAACACAGACAACATACAAACAATGGGAAGAAACCTATGCTCGAGTTTTACTGCATAGACTATTCGATAGCTTGGCGCCTGCTCGGCGACTCTTGTTACTTTGACTGGTTTGACCCTCAATCCTATTTAAAAAACCCTTCTTTTCTCTCCTCCCTTCTCTTCCTGTGTTACATATGTAGCTAAATATTAAGGCAGGATAGCAACATTGTGTTCAGATAGTACAGCCACACACTGCGCATAATGGCATACAATAGAATTGACGACAATATGAGAGAGCAGAGCAGCAAGCCATGACAATGGTATGGATATATCATAAGACATATTATAATAACAACATGCATAATATACAACATGTATAATTTACTTGCATAATAATATGCTCGTATTCATCATTTTCTGCTGTATCCATCAGCCTCAAACGTACAGGAATATCATCTATATCTATCTATTATTACGTATTATTCTTAAAATAATCCCCCCCAAAACGGAAATGTAGTTCTAAAAATGACAAGAATAAACAAATTAAGCCATTAAAAATAGACGAGTAGAAAAAAAAAAAAAAAAGTACAGACGATAGGAATAGGGATTGGTATTCGAATGAATGAGGCAGATGGATTGGATAAGGCCCAATTACAATGTAACGACCCGACCCATTTGCACACACTCTCTACTCTTGTGCTTCCTGTATACGAATACAACCGTTGATGCAATATCGCCATCTCTCACTTTTTCCTTCACCCCTACCCAACCCATCCTTGTGTCTCGTAGATAAGGTTTAAGCTTACGATTCGGCAGCCCTATGTTCCGTATATTGTGGACGAACAACGACAGCAAGCACAAACGACGCAACAATGAAATAAGGGCAGTTAAAACCTCCAGGGGGAGGATAAACATCTGCATATTCATATTGTTATATTGTTGTTGTGGAACAATAGGCTGTATCACCACTTCCTTGTACGTTATAAATTTCAGGGCTGTGATCAAGTTACCGTTTTTATATTACTAAACAATTGTAGCAATCCCAATAAGGTACATGTGCAAGCAAATTCAGTTAGCAAAAACATCCAAGGAACTGGACGTTTGTAACCGCCCTTAAAAAGCCATCTAGAACACAGATTGGTTTCTAATTTGTAATTTATTCATTTACCACACACGGGCTTTGATCTTGGTTTCGTGATCGGGTTATACTGTACACAGATCAACAATCATGGACGTCTTTAAACCTGGTCATTAATGTTGCAAGTCTATCGATGTACATTGCTTGCTCTGAGTAAAGTAACATCTTGGTTGCATATAAAATTAATCATGTTAATCTTTGGTATTGCATTAAATGACTCGGATGGATTGCGTTAAATGACTCGGATGGATTGCGTTAAATGACTCGACTGTGATATTAATCTCTGAATATCAATTTGCTAGTAGAACAAATGCAAATTGAATTGTAATAAATTATTTGTAATTGTTTCTAATTGGTCAAAAAGTTACACATTCTTATTATTATACCGTTCAGTTATTGTGTTGTGTCTTGGACAACGAGAATGAAAATAATCATTGAGGTATCCAACGGCTTTTTGAGCAACTTGAGACTAATACACCAAATTTCTTTGCAGAGAATCTCAGACTGTTATTATGATGCAAATATTGGCTATTGTTCTTGTCTCTTACTTAACGTGCAGTAAACTTGGCAATTAATTGTTTGCGGAAGGCAGTCCATATAACTACGATTTTTATAGAGTCAAAAACGCGATCCACCCTTACTGGTTTTAGATCATCTTCTTTGTGAAAACCGTATCGATGCATTGGATAACGAATAAAGCCTCCGAGCTTACTATCTTGGAAGCAATACCGCTGATTGCGAGAGCCGAAAGACGCTCAAGTTTAATATCATCGTAACAGATGGAAGATTAGGATATCGGTGATTATTATGATGAATGAATATATCCTTAATCATGGAGATGAAAAGTCGACATTTTCACCCCGATGACCATATTCAATCATCAATGGACCGGTCATCTATACGATGATAGGAGGCAATTAGTAAACCATATGAAAAATCTTTTTATTCGAAAATCTCTTAGTTTGTATACGTGTATACTATGTAAGTAGCAATGATTTAGGTATCGTTATGAAGTTGATTGCTTGTACTCGATGAGAGATAAGTTACCCATATGTTTTCGTATACACTACACTTCATCTCCTTCTTCAGGCAATCAACTTTAAAACGATGCCTAATTATTGTTACCTATTGTACATGCTATATACAGACAACAGAGATTCTCGAAAGCATTCTGCCATTCAATTAACGCGAAGCGACAATGCGTCTTATATGAGAAAACAAGTCACATTTTAGTGTGACACTTTTTTGGTATCGCTTCGCCGCCCTCGACGCGCTTTTAAACGCATCACTCAAAGACGTAAAGAATTATTTTGATGACATTTTGTCGCTTAAATACTTTATAACCTGGGTTATCAATCAAGATGATAATGTTGATTAAAAAGCGACACACGGCACTTTTCTATAAATGCTATGGGTTGTCAGCAACGACTCGGAGATTTCGTTAGAAAGCTTTTGCAAGGTTGGTTTATTCTTTTGAGGCGGGATTTTCTGCCGACTAACTTATTAGGGAAAGTATTAACATTTGCCATTTATGTCTCTTATAGTTGAGAACCCCTACCAATGAAATGCCCTTGCTTAATTTTCGCATAACAAATGTATTCACTTCTGTTTTTCAATATTTGAAAAATGAAGAGTTGGGACATTATTTGCTTGAACTTCTCCATCAATACCACAGAACACTAATGAGCTCGAATTTCATAAATGGGAAAAGACAGCGATACGATAAGACTTGAGCGAATTGAACAAAGGATAACAATGATTTGAGCAGGTCCTCAACAAGAAAACATGGACCCCACTTTTTTTACATTACCATGAACGCGCGGTCGACTATCAAGCCGACGAATAAGCAAAGACAAAAAGGTGCATAAAATTAAAGTTGAATCTACGCCAAAAATCACATCGTTAAGGCGTCTTCTTTGTTGTTATTACTGTTCTTATTGCTGTCGCCACCATTATTGCTGCTGAATTTCTTTTATAGTAAATCGGAGGGGATTTAATGATTTCACGGGTGCGGCGGGTGGTAGGAAATCCGAGCAGCTGATTGTGTTCATGCTATACCTTCTAGTGATGTTGCTTCACCAGATTCGTATATGTGTTGCACGGTGATATCGCCAACTGGAAGACTTTTATTATAGTCAGGGCCCTTTAGATAGTCACGTTTGATGCTTCCAAACTTTCGATATCAGCTTCTGCAATAATTCTCTCTGTCGACCACTTCTATTGTCAGGTGGTATATTTGTAAGACTCTGGCATTACATTTGTAATACGCGATTTGATCCAAAATTGTGATGAATCTTAAGACCAGTTTCTTGTCTCGACAAAGCGTGACTGCCCAATCATTGACACATTTGCATTTGTTCGCATATTTATGCGCTGAATTTTTATAAAAATAAAGTGTATTTGCCATTACCGTCAAATCATAATATTAGAATAATTATAAAGCAGACGTAAACATTCATTGGACGGCTCCTGGAGTCCTTCTACTTATAAATTATTGGATTCTCTTATGGTACTAATTCCACGTTGCTTGCGTAATCAGGCATCAAAAGCGCATAACACAAATTGTATGCTTTGATGCACGTTTTACTATTGTACACAATGTCAATAAGATAATCGCAACATTATTTCCCTATTTACAAAAAACTGCACATTGATAATGTCCAACAACCATCTACTCTCACGCTAGTACCAAATAGCAAAAATATTATCTAATTTATATTAGAATTGACCATCTTCCGTCATTTCTACTTGGTCTCTCACGTAAAACAGAATATATGCGAGGTCTCCCTACAAATAGACGATAGGATTACGTTAGATACTAGATACATGCGTTATATATTCTTACAGTAGAAATGCCTCATGATAACGTCGCTATGCTATGTTTCAAGTATAACGGTTGTCTGACTATTGGCAGATACCATCTGCGTCTTTTAATTTATGTTATCGACTTACCATCTTTTTCACATCTTGAACGCTCAACTGTCTGACAGAAGTGTCGTCAAATTTATACCATACTGCACGCCCTCGATCATAGATATTTGCAGTGTAATGGCCTTCAGTGACTGTTCGTCCTTCATGATTAATCACAGCGTATAGATTATATCGAGTAGACCCTGTGCCTTTCAAATATCCAGGAATAACATAGGGTGACAAATCAAAACCCTCAAGGGGAAAGTCAACCATTACGTTCAGTCTTCCAGCTTCGAATGTCTTTCGATAGTAGTATTTTTTTAATTGTATGACCAAAATATTGGGCATCGATGAAAATGCATATATTTTCTTAGATATACGTCTTTCGGCTGGACACTTGTTGCAATTCCATGCATCGCTACCCTGTAGTATCTCTTCGTCGGTAAATGCACGCATACATTGATCCAATGTAACCATTTGCATTCTGTTCGGTCCACTCGGAACAGGAATCGGAACAGATATGTTCAAGTACGCTTCGTATGTGATAGATGAAGAGCGACAGCCAACGCATTCTACTCTGCTCTTCATTATAAATCCAAGTATTCCAACAAAGATAGATCTGTTGTTCTGATAATATTTTCTCCATTCCAAATTACTTATCTCGTCTTCGGATAAAAAACTCCTTTTCTTCTCTAATACATCAATCTTTGCAAGTTCTGTTGGATCAGGGTCTCTTTTAAGGTAAGCCTCCAGTCTACTTAAAAACCATGTCAAAAACAGTTGTGCATCCTGTTGATCGCTGGTTGCATACTCATCCATTCCTGATGCGCGTGCTTCCCGAGATATGGCCTCTCTGAATTCCTTTGGACGATGAAATGCTTCGCCTCCTCTGCGCATTTGTATTAACAGATCTGCAAACGCATCATCTAAATCCTTGTCGCTACCAAAGGCATTCCATTGTCTCTTTTCACGCACCTTTCGCTTATCCTTCTTGTAGAGACGCTCTATGAAATACATCGTAAATGGACGAGTACATCTGAACACTTGTATTACCGCGTTCTGATAACACGTATTACCAAGATTGGATAATCCTGTCTGCGTTATCCAAGACGACACGGGCATTTGAAATGACGTAGGTGGCTTGGGCAACGGTCGAGTGGGTCTCGGTATAGCCAATTCAGGGTCAACAACTTCCGTAAATCCATAGAATGGATGATCAAACATTTTTGTCATGGTCTGTCGTCTTCGTAATGTAACATCATTCGAAGGGCGCGCTGGTACGCTTGTCATCTGGCCTATTCCGGAAGTAGATGATGATACGGGACTTGTACTAAATACAGTAGCGCCAGTACTAGAATTAGTGGCAGTAATACCGAAAGCCGATGATAGCGGTTGCTGAGGTTGCTGAGGTTGCTGAGGTTGCTGAGGTTGCTGGTATTGTTGAAACTGTTGGGGTTGAGGAAAAGGCATGTTGTATGCAGGAATTTGGGATGTGGGATATGCGCCTGCAATAGAAACTTGTGTATTGAGACCTATCATTGATTGCATAAGTGGACTACGGTTTCCTTGGAACTAATTAAGAAACGATTATCAATATCGATTGCTAGCGATGCGTAATCCAACAATAGTGTAAATGTAATGATAACTTACGAAATCCATGTAGCTCTTATTGTAACCGGAACGTCCACGTCCAATGGCACCGTGACGTTGAAGTGGATTGCCAACTGACCCATTAGCAAGGCTGTTGATAATATAGTAATAAGCTGTTAGTTTCTACGTAGTGGATAATTATAGTATCATGCATGCTAGTTGTTGCCAACACTAATAATTCTAATAATATTATTACTAATATCAATTATTCGATTGTACGTTCATTTCTCTTACCTCTGAACTAACTCATCGTGTATTACCATGCCATTTCGTTTGGTTCTATCTTGGCTAGATGTTCTAACAAGACCTGGTCTATCATTCTCATTCGAACCATCACTTGCTACCCCAGCATCGCCTTTCAATCGATACCATGCTTCAAATCCACCCACAAGAAGTGCAGGAGGTCTGTGTAAGTTTTTCTCCGTCCCTATAGCCAACAAGAAATTTCTTAGTGCGTTGGGGAATTCTCCTTTTGTAGAAATACTAGTACGTGTCACATCTGGTGGAGTGGCAGAGTCTTGGTCGTAATACACGAGCAAATCATAAGTATGCCGCATTTTGAAATTATGGCGTTCTTCTGGTGGAGAAAGGATAAGCCTGTTTTCTTCTAAATCGAGAGAAGAAATACTGAATAATGGGAGAGTTGAATAAATAAAAATTATCTGGTTAAAAACACACATCTTAACAAGGTGTCAAAATACATTATATCTACGCTCGACCAGCACCAGCCCTTACCTATCGATTAAAATCATTGGTTCAATGCAGACAACGTCCTTTGCTTTAATATGCCCTCGAGCAAATGCACTTCTTACCCGAATATCGACAATCAAAACACGCACTTTGTCTGGTGAACTGAGAAATCCATCAAGCTCGGTTGCGAGAATAGTAGCCTTGGGCACAAGGCCAGCCATCGCGTTTACCATTTCCTGTTCTGATAATTTCATGGGTTGAGGCATGGGTTGAGGCATCGGTTGCGGCATCGATAACGGAACGCCTGCGCTGCCATTTGTGGTTATAAAACTGCCGACATTCTGATTAGCGGCGATATATACTGGGGACTTGGGGGGTTGATCTGCAAATGGCTTTGTTTGTGGCAACGCAAATGGTTTCGTTGGAGATGTAGCAGTTATTGGCCGCCGAATGTCTGCTGGAGGCGAAATGACTGGCTGTGGCTCAGGCATTTTCGCTCGGTTGTCTCTCGCATCTAATGTTAGTGCAATTGACTCTGCGTTATCTAATGCAGCTTTGGCCTAATTGAAATGATCGAATGTGTTACTAAAAAGAAGAGTACAACGGTGAACAGTACACGAAAGAGATCTATATTCACGGTACAATTCGTTCCACTGCTTTGTAGTTAATATATGATGAATCCTCCTTTTTCAGCTTGGAAAACCCGGGTGTTTTAGGTATGATTTCAAGGACTATTCTGCATTGTAACAGCAAGTAACATGCATGTTAGATTCAGTACGATAAAATTGCAAACTGCATATAGGCAGTCGACAACCTGATATAATATTGCATAAAAACGGTCTGTTCACGTTTAATAGAAGGTCACACACATCCTTTACCTTAAACCTTGTATATATTTTACATACGCGTTCTCAAGGTCACCCTCTTTATTAGCTAACTGTGCCTACATTAAAAGAGATGTAAGCCCACGCTAACGATTTCTCGTGTTGACTATTCATTTGTTCTCTTACCCCACTGAGTAAACTCTCGGCTTTCTTAGTCCATGCTTCTACATTCGCAGCATTAGGATCGAGCGGAGTATTCGCTTTTTGCTTTAGTTCAGCAAAAGACACAGACATCTTTCTTGATTCATAAACGATCCAGAGTCAAGATAAATAAAAACGTAATAGATGCCAAGCCGCCGAGTTATAAGGCTTATGTTACTATTACGGTATAATGCTCGGTTTTTAGTCTGCTAACCCTTTGAGTGTAGTACAATAACCAAATGCGAAGTTTCTGCGGGGGGTGCACACGAGAATTTATCGGACCAAATTATTTCTTTGCCCAAATCTATCATCATAGTTCAATGATCAAGAACAAATAACTTCGTTCTCGGAACCATTTTGGCAACCCGCTATATCCAACATGACAATAACTCTTTCTATCACCTCTGACTGGTATATTCTCGTAGATTTAACACCTGTTTCGGACATCTTGGCTCTGACACACTCGTTAAACGTGATTTAACGTAGCACCTAAAGTACTCACTCGCCTTTATTTGTTTTGCTTCAGGTGGGGGACATTATCGCGGCCTTTAGAAACATACCAGCGCAAAAGCCAAAGTAAATACTGTACTGGTTGATTTACGACTATACGCTACTACACTGTCTTCAATCCAAACCCACGACATAATGGGTGTTGGTAAACTTATGAAACTTCAACATGTGTTTAACCCCCAATAAAGGTCAACGTCAGTTGTACGCTATTATTTCTATGTAGTTCCGAAGCTAGATCGAATGTACCATCACAGATTAGTATTAGGAGCAATGGTTGAGCAAGTAGCTCAGACGGTTAAGATTGTCTTGCGTCTTGTTCTGATATGCATTAGCATTTTCCTTTTACAATCTATCGCGATTTTAGTATTAGTGCCAATAATGTAAATTAAAATGCGTTAACTGTTTACGATTTTAATTTCTGCCAGTGATACAAATCAAAAATGGACTAATCTCAATTGTTTAATTGATGAAAGAGTGGGGAATACAACAATGCAAAAAGCGCTCTTGTTTTTAATTGACTTAACATCACGTCTTAAAGTGAATACTCACTACATAACTCATCCTCTCCCTTAGCTCTATTAAATAAGGAATATTGATCTTGACATTTTTGCCCTGTGTTTCTTATGTCACGGTCGGATGGTCTGGTTATTATTATGGGAGAGCGTTTATCTTCGCGTGGATGTTACCAGATTTAGCTTCGTATGACCGCATTATACGCGCTTATGAGTATTCCCTAACGAGTATTCCCTACGATATTAATCACAACAACATGGGGAATTGTTCTATTTATAAACTATAACAGAGCTTGCTTCGATTTGGTGTTTCGACTAGTCGGGTATAATTAAAACAAGAATCGTTTCAATGATTAATTATGAGCTCTCGTTCCTCGATTATTATAAGAGTAAATGATCTATGGATATCTTTACAGCTTGGTATCAGTATAGCTTTTACAGCCTGATTGAGCCGTTTATTAGCGTATCCGGCCAAACAATTAATATTTCAACGATGAAAGAAAGTAAATTTCGATTTCAAAGGGAATCGTTTATCGTGGATATGGCAATAAATATATCATTACATTACTAACAACATGAGATTAACAACATGAATTTTCGACGATGGGATTTGAGTCGTTTATATATCTTTTGCGACACGGAAATGCGGGACGTTCTAAAAATTATCAAAAAAATCGCATGATACATGAGGAACGAATTAAAATCTAAGTTAGCTATGGTGTTCCGCTTGACACGTAAATCGAAGGGCTTGACAAGGACGCTTGCTTGTATTACTGTTCTAAAATTAATGAAGATTTTATCATGTGACTTGCTTATCTGATTGTTGGAATTGCTTGTTGCTTCAATCATCAATCGCAAGCTAATGCATATCGAATTCCGCGTGACATGCATTCGGTACATATAGCAATGAGCAAATTCGAAAATAAGGCCTTTGGGAAAACTTAAATCAACGGTAGCGTCATTGTTTATAGAACATCCGTCAGGCCAATAAATCGAGATATGATATTATCCTCACTAAGAAAAAAAATCTTATTGAGGAAATAAGAAAATATCAATCTCGAAGAAAGGAAGTCATTTCACAGGGAGGGACGTATCAATTCATGATGGATACAAAGACAGTGACAGAGATAGTCCTACGAATATGAAGCCGAGCATAATTAGGAGCTTGTGCTGGACTCTACTGAAACACAATATCAAAAACTTACCTCTACTCGATGGCTATATCAACTCCGAACAGGCGAACAGTATTTAGAGCGCAGAGATTTTCATCTTCGAGGTTAATTCCCAAACTCGAAAAATACACTACCATATTTAAACCGTAGTTGCGAAATCGCCGTTACCAACTGGCTTTGATAATATCAAGCGCATCCGCGTATGGTAAAGTTTGGAAACAAGTTCTATGCAAAAGTAATTGCTTTTCTTACGGGTCATGATAAAACTCCTTGTGTGATGCAAAATGGTACGTTGGTTCCTTCTGGAAACAGAGCACATGAGTTGCCTGATCAAGTATTACTATCCGGTATTGTTGGGCGAATTACAAGAAATAAGTAAATCTGACGACTATCTTGCCGAAGAGTTTGATATACTTCAAGAGAGTGAATTACAGCCTCACCATTTTAAATTAAATCGCGGAGTTGAAGCTGCATTTCGAAATGGATGGAATGCTGGATGTGATTACGGTCCAGAATTTGCTAGAGCATTTGCTTCGAAAGTTTTAATATCAAATCAATCGAGTCAAGTTGGCAAGAAGAATCTTATACTTATGCTGAGTTTTTAGAAGATCCTTGAAGGGACAAAAAAATTCTTTTGGTCTATTTGATGCTCTAAAAGAAATTGAATTTCAGAGTCAATTTCTTACTTTTACAAATTCTCATGCTTCTGATCTTCATAGTTTTCCACTAGTTTATGATTCTGTCAAATATAGAATTTGGTCTATAGTCATTCATCAATAACAACTGGAGAGGGGATGTTCAATAATTATTGTTATATAAAAACTGACCTTAACCAGACCATGGCTTTGTAAGAGGCTCAAATGCAGCTTACTTGTTCTACCAGTGAGAAAAATTACAAGAGAAGCATTGAAGTAAGTACATAAACTTGGAAAGTAAAGGAAACGACATAGAGGAATTTGGAGAGAAAGCTGCAAAATGTGTATTAGAATCTTATTATTATATAATTCCTAAACCCATTTCAAGTATCTTACCGCAGTTCTATCCAGTTTAATTTCAATAAATCCGGCCAAGACTTGAATGAGTAGTGACCGGCGCTATCATAATTCTATATTAATATTTTAAACATGTGATATTTTCTCCTGTACATTTTTCATAGTTCAGATAAAAAGCATGCCTTTGTTAAAGACAAAGGACGAATAAAAACAAGAAATTTCTTGCATATCACGTTGCTGATTATTTTATATTGTTGCCATTGTATCCCGATGAATGTTTAATGTAATGGAATGACGATTGCTTCTGTTCTTTGATAATCGTTACTACATTTAATTATTATATGCATAATTCGTATATTTCTGTATAATTGTGTAGTTCATACTTTCTTGACTACCGAACTATAGTTTACAAAATAACCTATTTTATAATTAAGCGCAATCCGAACAAGATTAAGATAGCTGTTTAAGTAGTATCATTATACTTCTTTAATAAGAAATTTTGGATCCGTTGAGATGGACTGTATTACTATTACGACGTTTTTTAAATTTTCGAATATTAATCAATAGCAATATTTCACATTCTTTCCATATTTCGTCATCATTGTTACATTTTTATATTTCAAAATGACGTGTCATACACAATTAATCAATAAATAGTCGACGCGTTCACAAATAATCACCATCTTTCCTCTTTCATAGCTTGTCTTGCGACTTTTCCAACCATTCCTGTATAATTACCCAATATATTCTTCGTCTTGCCTGTCTTTATCGTTCGCTTTACCCCTTTATCTATTATGCCGGGAAATATCAACGAATCGTTGCATAATTCCCTCGACGAAAAAGTGATTCTCTGTATACTCGAAAATGCAATTCAAATGCAGTGTCATTCTGTATCGTTCCATTTCGTCTCAGAGATAAAAGCTATTCTTCAGAAGAATATGAAGAGTGATAACAGCGAGTGTGAAGATACAAAGAACAATATTGATTGGAAAGTAAATGAAACTAATGATCGTGATGTTGATAATAACGAGTTTAGTCAAGTTGATGTAGGATTAAGGAGATGCAATAGAGACAGATGTAAGTCGCCCGATAATTTATAAACATTTTGTCTGTACTTGTTTGGTTGTTTATCACTCACACAATTTACGCGCTTCCCTAACTCAGCCCTTCCAACTGTTTTACCTTCCAAGACACAAGAGTCATTACTACCACCCTTCAGCTTATCACCACCACCGTATACATTCCAACCGCTACCGCTACAATATGCTGCTTGTCTTCCGACACCCACAATGCTAGATATCGCCAATATACCATGTACAATCATTAATCGTTTGTCTATAATACAATTTTATGAACTCTGTGCAATCCTCCAGAGTGCCATTGCCGAACCATCTCTTCCGCCATCTTTCATTTCCTCGGACATCATTTCGAATGGTTTAACCCAATACTATATGTCTTGCTACGACTCTTTGATCGCTTCTCCCAAGACACCAAATGCGATTCTCTCAGCCTATAAACTCGGTGAAATCATTATTCTTAGCGAAGAAATTCCCCTTTTGCCATCGGATGAAGAGCTATCAAAAAGACTGTCAGTAGCCAAGAGCGACATTGTGAAGACGAACGTTCTTGCCGTGAGAGTATACGATTTTATACAGGTTGTTGGAGGACAAGCAATTGAGCAGATGAGCTCGTCGGCATTGGGATTTTTTAGGAACAGAAGAGTCAACGATGCTGTAATTAAGTTTGCTGAATGCGTAGTGAGGGGCGACTACGACTTGCTGAATCGTGCAGAATTCGATGGCGAAAATTAGTCTTGGGGAATACGAGTTGCGGTTTGTTTAGAAATCATTGTAGAGGAGATTGTAAAGAGATGTGTGTTGAATTACAATAAATGTAGTCGCAATAATTATGTCTATTATAATGGTTCTAATTACAATGGATGCGTTTAATCGAAATGACCCCGTTTCTATTCCCAACGTTTGTTATGCAGTCTTCGCTTGATAAGCGAGCGATAAAAAGTCAAATTTTCTAAAGTGTTTGTATTTACACCCCAAATCCTTTCACCATTTTACGCTAAGTAATCCCCCCTCCTCCACTACTAGCACACGAACTGCGTAAACGAAGGATCATATCTATAGTCGCTTCTATTGCTGTCAGAAACGTAACTACTACTACCGTCACCCTCTTCGCTTTGCACTATGCTTTCGCTCATGTCACTATTTGCTACACCTGTGCGATTGTTTCTTGGAAATGCTCCAACAGTTAAAAAGGCTTGACTATTTCGTTCACGCCGACCAAAGAATGATCTTAGCTTGCCACGGTTACTGTCCGTCGGCGAGGACAAGGCAGCCAATTCTCCCATATATGGCGCATTCGATTGTTGATTGGTCTTGTTTGCTTTACGGTGACGGCGAAGGAAGAACAGCCCGATTGTAATAATTAGAGCGGCAAATACAACGGGTATTGCAGCAATCAGATATGGTCTTGCGGTAGGACTCTGAATTGAGGCCGTAGATGGTGGGGGCTGCGGTGATATTGATGGTGTAGATGGGGATGAGGGCGAAGGAGGTGGTGATGTATTAAGAGAAGATAGTGATGAAGACGAAAGGGAAGAATCGTTTGGCGATGAAGATGGTACATTGGAAGGAACAGTTCCTGTTGGGGTGGCATCGCCGGATGTGTTGGGGGATGGGTTAGTGCTCGGAGATAATGGAGGTGAGGTAGGTGAGGAAGGTGAGGGAGATGACGGGGTATTGGTAGTCGTTGGAAGGATATCGCTGGTATTAGTATTAGTTTCTGTATAAGTAGTATGCGTTGTACTGGAACTACTGCTGTTATCGGGTTCGTTAGGAGGATATTTATTATTTGTTCTCGCATGTATTGCGGCGTATGAGAAATCTTCCGCAACTTTGCTGATGGGGTTAACGACACCGTCCCTCCTAAGGAAGATGTCTAATGGTATCGAAGGAGTCGAATTCCCATCAGCATTTGTAATTGTTAGGCCGAGTAGACTTTCTTGAGAGCCCTTCTGGTTAGCATGATCATAAACAGATGACAACTTCATTCTCTATATCCCCGTATTGTGTTGTCTTCTGCGAGAACGAATGACGGTATATTCAAAAATATATAAACGTAGGATGACTCCCGAGTCGAATCCTTGTTACGTTCGCAGAATGAGTCTGTGCAGTTTCAAGGAATGTGGATACATTTAAATGTATCTAAGGATTGTTGACTACCGTCCCTCCCAAAACGGAATAAATTAATATTAATATTATTCAACTAACTAGTTGTAAATACAAACAGAGACATAACATCCTCCTTTAGAGAAAGACTTGACACTTATATGTACACAATTGATAATACAAAATGCAGTTGAACGAATCAATTGAACATGATAGGATATCGTATACAGTTACATACAGTACAAACACACGGTTAAAATTAAGAACACAGGCTCTTAGTCATTTGTGCTTCCAATAGATGAACTTGTAGAAGATTATTTTAACGTGCCGTGAAACATTGGTGAACCCGTGTCGACATAATTAAATGTGACATAAAAGTGCGAAGTCCGCAACAATAAATATAAAACCGTAACTCGTTGAGCTAACAACGTTGACATAGGGTAAACCCATTTAAAGCACGTATCCAAACGTTTTTGTCTTACGAAGGGTCAAAGGACTAACAACGAAAATCTTTGCGGAAGTTCTGACACTTTAATCTGTTCACCCGTCAATAATGTCTCTTGCTATTTATAATACTGGCTTGGCATCTAAACATCTAAACATCTAAAATCCTCCCTCCTGAAAACGTTTATTAATATTAGGATAGTATTAGTGTCACATACTTTTTTTGAAACCCAAATTAGGTTATACCAAATGTAGTGACGTTTGCTTTAAATATTCAGTGATGCGTAAAATAAAAAGGTGTTAATATTATCCTTACGATAACCATTGGTATAATTTTTACGATTGTCAGTCATCAGGAAATAATAACGCCCCCACAAAAAGATTTCAAGAGTTTAAAAGCGACATGTAATTAAAAGTAGTGTCGCATCAACTATATCATGACAAGCCGTGATTTATTCTTACTTGATCTTGGTAATACTATTCATAATAATAGATAATCAGATGTGAAAAGACGGTTTCTTTATACCTGCGATGGTATTGTCACGGATCGTAAAAAAAGCAATAGGCTGGTAAAGTTGTTACTTTTATAACATTGCATTTATTTCAAAGTCTCCGAAGCTCTCCTCGGACGAAAACCTGCAATTCAGTACAGAGTTGATTTAGAAAGAACCAGATGTTCGCTCCACACGAAATTACTTATCGCATTTATTTGAGCGGCTGTTATAGGTTTTAGACGAGTTCATTCCGATGATATAAGTATCTTTCCCGTCATACAATTAAATTAATTAAAAATATATTACGATTACTTTTATATTGCAACTCACGAGAATGTATCGATATAACGCTGTATCACAACCCTGTCCATATATGTGTCCTACCTAGTTGTTGGTATGATCGATGTTAACCTACATTATAGATCATGTATTTAACTTTATCGACAAAGCACGTTTGTATATGTTCGAAACAAACCGTAATTATTATTATTCATACAACCATTGATCACTATGCGCTCACATTCTGATGGTTGGTTTGTACTTGCGTGAATTTGACCCAATTCTCGAATTTTATTTGTGTGCATTAATCTTTTGAAACCATTTTTGATATTATTGATCCCAACGGACGGTAGTAGATTACATTCCGCGTAAATCGTAAAATATGCATTCCTTTACACCAAGTGAGTTTCTTTTTGACTGTCAGGAGACGAGAAGCATTTATTGCACTCACTTGTCAAGGTTATAAAATCAACATTAAACAAAATCTAACTGTAACAAAATTTAATAATAAAGTGAATGAGAAGTAATTACGTTTTTTTTTTAATGTTATATGATCAAATAAAATTCCTTTATACTTTAAAGTCATTGAAAAATGTTTGATGCGTACTAAGCAGATGAACTCTCTGTTTCTCGCATCCATTTGTGTATATTATGACATAGACACACTGTTCCTGTTGTTTTATTGTATCGAAATGCTTCACTCGTCGCTTGAAGTCATCACATGAATTAGTATACGGGACATACTCTTTTTCCGGCTTTTCACAAAAAGCGTCCCTTGCACCACATTAATTGTGAAATTTACGAAATAGACGAGGCATTTAACAAAGCTCGTACTAATGAGAATTGGTTTTGAAAGAACTGGACGCATTTTTATTTGGCAACATCAGAACGTATGGACTAATTCCAGCAAGATACTTGTCAACGTTTCGGAACGACTTGCACCGATTCTCGCAAGAGAGAAGCAAATCTACGAAATTACTTCATTAATGAAGTCGAGCGACGTGTTATAACATTATGCTACCGTTCATTATACGTGTAACTTTGCAATTCTATTTATCGGTTTATGTATCGTTTATATTAGCACTTTCTGATCATTTTACAAATCTTGGTATATTCTATAGATAATTTTTTCTCCATGTAATAACAGTTTTGCAGAGATGTAATGTTATCAATTTAAAAGAGCAATATTCTCACTAGTTCTTCTAATTATATTGTTTCAATAATAATAGTGAAACTAGTGTGATTTATTAATTGTTATTATGTAAAAACATAGTCAGCCTCATGGCCGTATCGAGAATCACATGCTTATATAATTCACATTTAATAAATTTTTGTATACGGCTAAATCGTGAAATAACTCTGCAAAGCTAGCTTGTCTTAGAGAATCGACTTGCTTTTCTTATTTAACGTTGTAAATCTTTCATTCCCGACTATTATAGAGCTATTTACATTTATAATTCAACAAATTCCGGATGTACATTTATCTTCATTACCTTCTTCGGTCTCAATTGTATTATGCAGAGACGTGTTATAGCTGCAAAAGGTTAATTTGACGTTTAGAATACAATTTATATTGATGTTGATATGAGTGAAGTATACATATTATTAAGAACAAAAATCTGACTATGTTATGAAATCAACAGGGTATGATATTAAAGTTGATAAGGGGACCGTTCTGTTTCAATGTTGATGATAGAGAGATGTTAATATTAGCGGGTTATATTAGAGAGGATAGACTGTATTTCGATTATGATTCTACTGACATGTTTGACTGACATATTATCCTACGGTGTTGTCCACCGGTAAATTGAATCATGTGTACAATCGAATCACGCGAGATGGAATAATATCTTTAATGTAATCATAGTAATAGTAATAGATGCTGGACACTTTAACAATAAATCGTGAGCACAGAAGACAAATTTGAAATACAGAAAAGAAATAATAAATAATTGTAAATATCTTTTGAACGGAATAATTGATGTACTTGCCGTAAAGTAAGTGTTTTTAAATTTAGCAGCGATTCTTAATTATTATTGTTATCGGTATATTAATATGCTGCCTTGCTGCACTACTGCAGTGCTTATAAATGTAACTTTTTCAAGTTAGTTTTTGTAATCCTAAATATATTTGAAGTTTTACAATTATTAACTGTCCAACCAAAGCAACCCAAGATGACATATTTAGATTGCCAATCAGGCTTTACCTATTCATAGCTCTCCAATAGTTGACCATGTCTCAATAAATGTGCTGGTGTTTCTTCACAATGCGTTATTTTTGTAAGGTTGAAGGCCTTTAAAAAGGTCCACAGAAAGAGCAAAGGGAGTGAATGAAGGCGGGAGTGAATAGCAAAATCGGCTATTTACAGTGTCTAGGTATATGTCTATTTGGTTTCTCGGATCACCTGCGTAGTAAGGTGCAAATGCCAAGTCGATCATCGCTGACCCATTGGCGAGAAGGAAAACAATGAAGAGTAATAACTGTCTAATCATTTTTTCGATTTGTCTTTTTTATTTGAAGTTAGCCGAGTGATTAGTAATTTCTCGGTAAATGCTAACAGTGCGAAATAACAGTGACAGCTTACTATAAGTACAATACGTAGAAACAATATATTGTTACGTGGGGATGCTGAAAAGTTTTGTCGTTGATTCTTATTTCTCGAAATTACATAATAATTATTAATAAAACTATTCCATTCCCTCAAAGTACTCTCCACTAACATCTATGC
>CAJVPI010000295.1:0-36308 GCA_910592345.1 Paraglomus brasilianum
TAATGTTATAGCGCTTATTTGCTTTGAGGCGTGCATTTCATAGTCACTGATAGACCAGTTTTTGTTATGTGTGCGCTCAATTTTTGCTAATATGGCACTTACTGTTATAAACGTTGCCCCCCCCCCTCCTTCCCACTTACCATACAGTAATTTACCGCAACACGGAACGTTGGTTTGATTATAGTGATGGGCTTGGCTTCGATAACCTGTTTCGTTGAGGAAAAAATCTTATTGCGAAAAAATTTTACATTTGAGAAAGATACGACAGTTCCTGTGAACACACGAAGTATACGCTTTTTTTTTGAAAGTTATCACCGTTTGCTAGCGTGGCTGTTTAATGTTATAGTGACTTCAGTTTGATAATAGCTTTGGCTTCGGCAACCAGTCGTTGTTGTCTTGTCCGCGAAAAAGTTTGTATTTGAGAAGATGACGCGACAGCTCACCGAACGTAGCCAGTATTTATTTACCCCCTTTTTTTTTCTCCCTTCTCATTTGCCCTTTTTGGGTCATTGTCTTACATTATTGCATAATCAAAATATTATCTTATTATTGTTACTTCCCACTTCCATTGTGTATACTGATAATAATGCAACTTGCCCTTATAAACTTATCCTTAAAACTATTAGCCTTGTTTGTCTATTACTATATTAACTTTTTACTATATAGGCGTTTATTGTACAAAGATGGTTACAATTGCTACGCTACCCTTGAAAAAACCAAGTCGTTACTCATAAGTTGATAAAACGATGACGAATTAAACCATTCGTAAAGCCTTCCATAATAACCTTGACTTGACATTCAACTCAAATCTCATTTACTTAACTTACAATATCCATTATCCCTGGCTTTTGTCTTTATCTAGTTATCGCAGGATACATCGTTTTGGCCTAACATGCGATTGATGATTGGTCAATCATTTTTACAATAGTTTACCTAACCAGATTAGTTATGCGTATTGTAAACAGCAAATTATTTCATTCGTTATTCTTGACTGCGGTAATACGGACATTTAAATTATGTATACGAAATTACTATGAAGTGAATCTACATACTTCAAAGTGTCCCGCACATTTCGATTAGACGTCGTAATTTTTAATACAAATAAGTTGATATTATACAGCGCGAATTGATATTATTAGGGTTGCTTAATATTTACTCACGTTACACAATTCCTTGGGACAGCTAGCTATATAGCGAATATCTATTTTACTTAATATTAACTAGGTTAGTTCAATTGTAGGTATGACCAGAGCGGCCAAACGGAATCTGGGATCAGCGTGCATTAATCTCTGTTTAATATAATTTCCGTATGTAATAGTATCAACGTGTGGATTGTTGGACGTAATCTTTCTTATTTCATATTAATTGCCATAATCGTCAGGAAAAGGTCAGGGAATAAAAGAGGTTAAGTTCGGGATCACTAAATGGTAATGGTAATTTTGTAGAATCAGGATTTTGAATAAAGCCGGATTTACCGTGCGCTAGGTAGATTTCCCCACTTCCCCAGTCGAAGTTGCTACATCTGTTCGTCATCACTACTTCCGGTTGCTTCAGATAAAATATATGAATTGTATACGTTGCGTTTCGTTATGAAATAAATGAGTAAGTGCAATGCCTTTTTGTATATTGTAATTGCCTATGGTCTCTACATTTCATCAATAATGTATATGAGAAAAGAAATTGATGCGGGCATAATTGAATGTTTTATTTATAGAATATGATAATTCGGTTATGATTTTTTTTTTCGTTATGAAAGAGTGAACGCGGAAGTATGAGCAGACATGAAGACGTATGTTAAGAAGTTGTTTTTATTAGTTAGATACGGTTTCATAGTAATATTTATACGACTTTATTGGCAAGCTATAGTAATCCATTAAAGCTGGTTTACAGAAATATGCTATACTGCAATCTCATAAAGAAAACGATCGCAAACGTGACATTGTTTATGGATTATTAATCAAATTCAATAAATAAATAATCAATGCATGTAGTCATCGCTGTTGTTGTAAGCAATTTAAACCATTAAAATTGGTCAAGGAAAAAAGATATAATCATCATGATTGCTAAAGGATTGCTAATTATTAAAGAAAAAAGTCATAATGATTGCATTCATATTCATATGTCATATAATTACGGTATGATGCAGATAACATGAGAATAGACATGCATATTAAAATTACAGACAAGTTAAACTGTATAAACGTAAGCATAAAAAATGTTTTTTTTTTATGGAAGAGATATAATCATTTTTTGCTCATTAAAGAAAAGTTATAATGATTTATATTTCAAAAATGTATTGTCATATTTTGGTACTCACATGAAATGAATATGTTATATGGTTATTGGCGCAGATAAAGCTAATGACAGTCTCAAGTCTATTTAAGGAAAAGCCACATGATTTAAACAACTGACGGCAGCAAAAAAATAATAGCGTTAAAAGAAAATGATTTCCTGTGCATACCAGTACTACAAACCTTTTCTATAATAAAATTCTCTGTCTGTATACATATGTTGCACACCATATTTTTACAAGATATTTACTGATATATTTTCCATAATTTCTATGTAAGTTTAGTGAGAATCTGATCACAAAGATAAAAAAAAATAACTTTAAACAGACATGGCCTACTAATCAAATGGTTTGCTGACAATCTATAACTGCAAAATGATAGAGCTTAACAAGATGTATAAGTCTACTTATCATTACAATTGTTGTTGTTATATTGTTATCAAAGAGAAAATTCATGTCAATAAATTTTGTATAACTTATACAGCATGATCTTATGTCCAGTGACTGTCACTAATATAAATGAGCTGGCCACTGTAAGGTGGCAACTCTCCCTGTATTATCCTGTTGATAAGCTCAGGTGCATCACAATTGTGAATCGCTGCATCAAATGCTGGTGGTAGTGGGTGCTTGTATTGGTCAAAAATGATATGTGGAATTGGACCCCACCTATACAACAAATCCTTGACAGTAGCTTCAAATAGTCTCACAATGCTCTGCTTCCCAAGCTGCCTAATTTCACTTTCTGCCAAAGTGACATGTAGAGCATAATTAATGTGATCCTTGATCTTCAGAAGTTTGTTCATCACTCAACTCTTGGTGATGAGAATAAAAGGTATTTATTTTTTATTAATACTGTATTTCAGAAATCATGCCAAGTGCATAAGTGACAAGAACCAGTAACAAAAGAGTACGTAATTGTTATGCAATATGCTAACAATGGTATGTCGCAGAGAGATATTCTGACCAGAATCCTAAATATCCCTCCCCTATAAATGTATGAAAACAAATTAGCCGAGTCAATGAGATCCATGCACTTCCTTTACACTCCTCCCGCTTTGAAGGTCGCGATTTTTATTAAAGGGAGTAGTAAATCGATCTCAACATATTTTCTGTGACATAAAATTATGATAAAATTATTAAATCTAAATGCCAATTTAGCGTTAGCCTTGCATTGTAAACACAACGCTGTTAAGAACTTTGGTGCGCATGGTGTAAACAATATATATTGTCGACCTTTGTGGGATAACATATTAAACATCATAGCTTTCTAAAGACTATTTAGCATATTCTTCTGCATTAGTCAATTTACCAGAAACTCAAGTTATATCGCTATGCTAATTTCAACATTAGCAAGTAAATATCTTAGCATTACCTAATTTTATTTTATCATCTATAGCACCCCCGACTTCTATATCTCTAATCTGATGGTTATTGTTGTAGCCAAACCCGCTCAAATTTTAAATAATCAAGGAATTGTTCTGGCGGAACTTTAGCAGGGATTTGAAAATATTCTTCGAATTCATAATATATTGTCGTTCAGCCAATGGATAAGACTAGATTGCAGAATATTATTCGACCCGGAACCGCTGAATGTAGGATTTATAACATCATTATTCCGACAATAGTACTACACGTAGCACTAGATTGTGGTTCCCAGTCATCTTTAAATTGGCCCGTTGCTTTGGATATAAATAGACGGGACGGAAATAACCCGTCATCTCTCGAACATGTGTCAACAGATTCAATAAAGTGTTACCTCACTACCGATTATGACGAGTATGCCTTGACTTGGCTCGATTGGCGTTGTAGCTATATACAAACGGAGTTTCGAGTTGATAACACGTTGAACTAAAGAATTGAACATGTGATACGTTTTGCGAAAAAGGCACTATCTCCCACAAAAGCTCATTGAAAGTTATTAACGTAGATATACTTTTGCTTCATATCTTAATGGTCGGATGATTTCATTTGATGGCACAATTGCATATTTCTACACTAATTTTTATTAAGCCAAATTTATGCTTTAAATGGTTAGCAGCATACAGGGCCATTTTTATATACTATTACTGTTTATTCTATTCTATTCAACAGAAGAGATTCCCCGAATTTCATTCTCGGAAATACAGTTTTTTTATATGATTATGGCAACAGTTCTTTCTATACGGAACCTTAAAAAAAAAAACTGGTGCTGTAAATCGTAATGTCGGTCCGTTAAGAAAATAACGGCTAAAGCTTCACCATGACTATTTTGTAAAATTGGAGTAAATATAAATGTCTCCTGCTCACAGGATCAAGATACTGTATTGAAAAACCTTGGATACCATTATTTAGCGACGAAACGTTCTTTCAATTGTTTCGTGATACGACAAGGCATTGGTATAAGAAATGCAAGGATAATGAAAAAAAAAACTGTCGCATGGAGTGGTTCGGTAAAAGGTCAGTCTTTCGGTGCTAATAACGGAAATATTACACACAAAGCATGTTAAGAAGGAGTAAATTACGAGGATGAATCAAAAAATTCTATTTGCATTGCCCAATAATTCCTTAAAGACAAAGTTTCAAAGCCATAGACTGGCTTAACGTTTTATGGGAGAATCAATACAAAATTGTGATAAGATCATTGAGAACAATAGTGAACGAATACCATATTGACTTTAATAAAATCTTGCTGCTATTTGTATTATGAATTTAATTGGTAACAATTTTAACAATTGTCAGTTGCTTTTTTTCTTTTTGCACATAGGTACAAGAGAAAAAAATTTTTTATTTATAATTTCTACATTATTATTTAGCAATATCAATAAATGCATTAACTGCTTGTTAAATCTATTTTGCAGTCACCTGAGAAAATAGCAGTGCATGCGACGTAAGAGTCGTTTTTATGAATAGCATGACAATCTCGTAAACACATCATTTTAAATACATTTTTCAATTTAAACTTTCTGATACTGGTTATGAATAAACGGGGAAAAAAAAGTAAAACTTTTTGTTAAAATACTGTATATTAGTATTTACGTAATTCGCATTACTGTTATCAAGAAACACATACCTAATGACGTTGGAGTGGGGAATAAGGCTTTTTGGGAACGCCTGTTGAAAAAAAAGTAATGCAAGAGGCAATTAGTCGAATGTAAAAAGTGAAAAAGAGATAATTTGCTTAGAACCGGGTTGTGTTGCACTAATTATTCTAGCAAGCCCGTCATATACATGCCTTGTAATCGTTTCTTCAAAAACGTTACTTTTGATAAAGCGGCGGCGGGTTCGGGTATTTTAGCTGCAGCTGGAAAAATGGCATGGAAGTCGGAATAGATGAATAAGCTATCATTATATACTTCCACGGCTAATTATATACTACTACGGTTATATATACCTTGTACAGCTTCCAGATGTAAAAGAGTCGCAACGACAGCAAATACAAAGAAACATCTAATCACTACAAGCTTCATGTTTGTCTTAACGTAATATTTATATTTGAGTGTATGTATGGGGTTTACTAAGTAGGAAAAGTTACATATAATTATGAATAAGTATATATAGTCAGTATATCGTCACGGAGGGATAATGGTACTGGTTACTCTCCGAGAATTGAAAAGGTTATAGAATAGAACAACCTTGTAAAAAATGCTATTAGAGGGTCCGTCAAAGTTATGAATAATAAATACACTTCGCTGATGTCTACATATAGTAGTGAAGGGTGAAACAAATGCCCAAATGAGTGATAGATTGCTAAATTAGTCGAATATTTCGAGATCACCATAATACATATTATGCAGATTGGCGTAATACAAATATAAAAAGTTAACCGTTCAAATGTACCAATCAGATGCTGGATGGGAATATAATTACATGTTCCGTAAACAAATAGTCAATCAACACAGGTCTTACAAAAAGGAAGCGGCGTTAAAAGCCAGGTTCTTAAAAATAACATGTGATCACAAAACGGAGTTTGCAAAATACAGTAAGTATTTAACATTACAGCTCTATGAACAATCCGAGAATGATCTACGTATTTATGACTCAGCACATTAGCGTAAGTTTACTTTTTCAAAGACAGTGTGTATATCAATGAATTGAACTCGGTTCGTAATAAATTGATTCTTAAATTCCAGACTTTTAGGGAGGTTTGCATGATGCGTTGTTAGTTAATATTAATACTGTAATAACCATTCTCTGAGAATGTAGCCAATCACTGATCAAATGCTGGTGCGGCTGGGGGGCAAAAAGACGACAGAATGGCGTAATTGGATTAATAGGCAAGTACAGATGTATAGTTAGTTGTTCCATAGATTGTGCAATAGATTGTTCCATAGAAACATCTTGCCTTCGAGATAAACACTAATTTATATTGTCCGCGTACATTATAGCCGAGCGGCAGGAGTCAACATGTATGCATCACCTTTTGTGGTATACAATCATGCAAGCCCTTGTAACTCGCTTACGGTGACAAACATTGCTCTGAGGGAATGGCAAACAACCAGGATGAAAAGATATAAAAGAACAAGGGGAAGGAGGGGGATAGGAAAAAGCAACATCGAATTGCCACATAGCATCATATCAATTTAAATTGTCTCTACAAACTGCTTTTAATTTATGTGTTTATTTTCAGTTTCCCTTAATTATTATAATAGTTAGCAAAATAAAATGGCTATTCTTACGTATATTATTATTCTCGCGGCCACTCTTAGTGTGGTGAACGCCGTACCAGGATTATGGTTCGATCGTTTCTTTATGGTTGTTTTTGAAAATACAAACTACACGGATGCAATAGCGAACCCTTATTTCAAGAGCCTAGTAGAAAAAAACAACAGCGTTTTGATGTCAAATTATGACGGCGTCTCACATCCCTCTCAGGTATGTTATATATTCGACAGTTTATGTTGTACGATATTGTGGTCGAATTCAGTAACTTTAATGTATGACTACTCTTTTTCAGCCAAATTACATAGCAACCATTTATGGTGACATTGCTGGCATTGCAGACGATGAATTTTATGATATTGATGGAATCAACTTGGTGGATCTGTTGGAGGCCAAGGGAGTCAGCTGGAAGGGTTACTTTCAACAATATCGTAAGTTGTTGTTGCTGCTGCTATTGTTGTTATTACATGTATAAACGTTTAGTCTGCATTTTATTGACGTAACTTTAAATATGTATATTTATATATACCAATTTATTAGCTGGAAACTGCTTTACCGGCATGAAAACTGAAGATGCCGCCTATGTTCGCGAACATAATCCCTTTATTTCGATGAAGAACATAAACACCAACGCCACGCGCTGTGCAAACATTGTAAATGCCGATCAATTCGAGGCTGACCTTGCGTCAAACAGTCTTCCGCAATTCTCGTATTATGTACCCGACAGATTTAATGATGCTCACAATACCAACCTTACGTATGCGATGAGTTGGTTCCAACCGTGGTTCGACGAAAAGCTTCAAAATGTAAACTTCACCAACACATTGTCTCTTATTGTTTTTGATGAATCAGATCATGATGAGGGTGACACGGGTCCAAATCATATCTATGCTAGTCTCATTGGGAGTTCCGTGACATCGGGCGCTCATGAAGATACTACGCCCTATACTCATTATTCGTTAGTAAAGACAATTGAAGAAAATTGGGGTTTGGGAACTTTGGGCAGAAACGATGTTGATGCGGTACCCTTTAGTAAATTTTTCAAGCAATAGTAATAGTAATAGTAATAGTAATAGTAATAGTAGTTGGTAAGAATCTGTGCTGATAAATAATAAAGCAAGTATTGCTATAACGGCTGTACTATATTGAACTTGTCTTGACATTTTATCGATAATCAATATTCATTTATCATTCATATTATTTTACCTTCCTAATGTATATAAGATTTATGTATTGGGTGTTTACCAGATCAAGTGCTTGTCATCTATTATATTACATTGTCCGTCAGTGATATTTGTAGATACAGGCGACTACTCAGCAAGATTAGATAAATTGGACAAACAAAAAAGACAACAAAAAAAACAAACAAACAAAACAAATTAAAATAAGTATAACCTGAAATCAGACAAACAACTATTCAAATGACACAAGTTTGCTTCCAAAATTATACACGCATGGAAGTAAAAACTGGTTTAAAAACAATGTTCAATGTTCATTCTCTGAAAATTAATAGTACAGTTTTCTGACCGTGAATAACGTTGATTCATCCATCCAAATCATCGACCACAATATAAAAATCAATGCTCATCTCCTATATCAATACTTTTTCTTTTCGATCAACCTTTGGCATGGTGGATTGAAAAACAGTAATGAAAAAATTGACTTTTCCCCCCTCGAGTCGGTGAAATATTCTTATATACGCGACCCCGTCTGTTCGATTTTGAAGAGTTTGCATCAATCAACCCTCTCGGGAAATCCCGCGTCTTCAACTTACAAGGCTGAGCCGCTCTATTTCGTATTTGTTATTAATTGAGTTGTGTGTGTCTATACAATAGTGATCAATTCTTCATGTGCCCGCACCAAATATGACACTACAAGTGTTGTTAATGTCCGTTTCCTTCTTTTTGCTCTTTCGTAGTCGATGGAGAAAATGTATATAAATCGGCATCATAGACTTTAGTCGATTCGATCAGCAAATCTAAGAGAGCGAACATGTTCTGTGAGTGTAAATCAAAACATGGTTGATAGTGAAACATCAAGCACCCAACTTATTCCGATACTTACGTGTATTGCTGGTCTTATGTAAACACTTCTCGAACATACTCATTCACAGATTACCTCCATCACATAGATATCTAGCAATAGCCAACACGTGTGAATACATAATATATACGTGTATATGCTACAAGAATGAGTATACTCTGCATAATACAGTGCTTTCTGCTTGTTAGTGTTATATTATTGTATTTGAATCGGGTTCGATGCGGTCGTTAAATTTATTGTTTACAATAACTTTTAACCTTAATCACAGCAAATGACACTGAGAGAGCAGGGGAATTATTTACTATTATCAATCGATAGATAAGCAATATAAAAAGGACTTCTTTTTTTCCGTTAAAGCACCAAGTATGATTAAAAAACAAAAACAAATATAGTATCTTTATTTAAAACAAGCCACTAATACTATGTATCTTTGACAGTCAAATACACATTCCGTTAGTAATTTATACTTGATTTCTGTAAGCAACCGAAGAATACTATGTTGCTGCTTACCAAAATAACAATAACCTGCTCATAAAGGTCGGTTTACTATCTTTTAGCATAAATTTTTGGTGACTCTTGTGCAAGTCTCTCAGCGATTTTATCAAATAGTTAAAATCTGCTTTAGTAACTATAACCAAACCACCTAACTGCGCTTGAACCTCTAATAAACCACTCTCATATTCGTCCAAAACCTTAAGTATTTTGTCTAAATTCCTGCCCGTATTTTGAAGACACTTCAAAATATCGACAGTTGCATCCAGTTCACGTTTCGCCATTGATACATCAGCCTGGCTTTTAAACCAGTCCAAATGAATATACCTTTCTGCCTCTCTCAGCCCGCTGAATATATATTTTTCAACATCATCACGCTGAGTATCCGCGTCCAACATTGCGTCCTTTGCTTTTTGTACATGTGTACGAAACTCTTTGACTATTCTAAGCATTTTCCCAATTCTTTCTTTAAAAAAACTGGATTTATCGGCAAACTTGGCATCAAATATGTTCAACAGTGTTCCGATTTCCGTATGAAAAGTTTCAAAAACGTAGGACCCTTTCCGATACATATCTTTGAGGCTGTTACCAGCACGTATAACTTTTCCACTAAACTGTCGAAGTCCATTGGCAATTTGCCTACCAGTGGATGAGAAAGCAGGACTCCTTTCAATTTTATTTGCAGCTATTTTAAATTCAGGCGTATGCTCCATAATGGCATCTGATGCTGCGTTTGAAATAAAAATTTATGAGTAAACTCTCATGTGTTTATGCGCGTACGTAAATTACCATTTATATATGCCTACCTGGAATATCGACAGAGTTAATTTGTACGAATATATCATTGGTAAGAGCTGCGAGACTACCAACTGGACTGTTTGGCTTCACTGGCGGCATCAAAAACTTTTTCGATTGTAAAAAATTTTTAATTAACAAATGAATGTGTAGTAAAAATATCAAAATATTATTTTTATTACCTGCCAGTAAAGTATGGCAATCACAATAGTGCTCAGAGTCAAAAATCGTTGGGGATTGCGCAAGCCGTAGTCGAACAAAAACCAAAAATTTTGAGAAGCGTAAATATACCAAGAACCATATCGATATCGAAATACATCGCTGCGTTGTTCAGCCATGTCGATAATTCGTTCCAAAGTTGGTTGAAACTCTGCGTTATTGGTTTGTCGGTTACTTATTGTATCCTTAATGGTTTTGGTGAAAGCAGGCGGGAGGGTTTGCAAAAACATATCTATTTTTTGCGATTCCGTCACACCGTTTAGTCCAGCAATATTAGCAAGCCTGAGAAATTCCCTGACAAAGGTGGTAAAATTTTCAATTCTATCCCATCTAAGGTGATGTAACTTGTTACGCGCGGTAGCATGTTCAGTCTAGTAAATAAAGTTGATAATTGTCAGCCCCATTACTATCTTAATTGACTACTAACATAAATATTTTAAGTCGGGACTAAATACAGAGATATTCATACGTTATCATTTGTTGCCATTCCAGCCACCGTTAGAAATGCGCTCAGTCATCCATTATTTATAAATATTGAAATTTTTTATGCACGTTAACCTTTTCCGGCGCATGAATGTCTAAGGACTCGGGCGCGCAACTCCGAAAAAAAGATTGTGTGTTTGTTCTTACGTCTTGGTCTTAGCTTGTCAAAAAAGTGCGCTGTCTATGAAGTCCCATTTCTACACTTAGACTTGATTAGTTAGACTATTTGTTTTGAGTTTCCCAATTTGTGCAATGGATAACTTTATCATAAACGATGGATAATAGTATCCCCATTTATAAGAACAAGGACAACAAACTAACTGCTGCGGACAGATGTCATTATACATAGCATACATAATTATAGTCATCTTTAGAAAGTGAGACAATACCTTCAGTCATTCAGTCTTTAGTAGAGCCAACCGTACAGCATAGGTTATTACCAAAAGCTTGACGAAAATACTGTTTATTTCGACATAGTCGAATACAATGTTTCTTATTAAAAATATCGATATCAATAAACGCAATCTGTAAAGGGTCTAGCGCTTGAGTCTATCCTTTTTAATCAACAATGGATGATGTATGGAAACCAATAATGGGGTGCGCGTTTGCCTTTGACAAGAAAATATTCTCACGCAAATCAACTTTAAAACAAACTATAAGAATTTTAATTAACCTAAATACAGCAACATTTCGACTAAACCCGATGCAGTGAAAATAACAAAATTTATAGTTAACAGCTGTCTCCATTAATACCTTGGGCAAAAAAGTATGATGTTTGCGAGCGTCCGAAGACATCGAGACATTTTTTGTAATAAATTTTACATTTTCGTGGGAATTAGTTGATTGTCGAGCACAGCATGTCGTTAGTATGCTAGTTCTTCATTGCTGGTTGGTATGCTACACAAAAAGACCCCCTTAAAGCTATTACGATTAGCCACATGAAAGTGAATCTTTTTTTCCTATTACTATTACCGATTTATGTACAATAATTTCACAAACTGAAGTTATCTAATAGCTAACCATATTGATATTCATATAAAGTGTTGTCTTCATAAAAAGTTTATTTGAATTCTAGCTTTGTTTTGAGATTCAACCGATGCAGCACTTGTGCATATTTACTCCTGCATAAAGCACTTACAAATCGGGAGCTACATCCTTCTAGTTTCATTCTAGCCTTTTGTGCATCTATAAAAGGGTTTCGTATGGTAAGTTTGTTGTCTTCGGACACCTCCGTGACCTTCCAACAACAGAAGATCAGAGCGTATTCACCGGCTGTATACCAGACGGTGGTTGAGTTTAGTCTGTCAATCTTGTAAAAACCGTCAATAATATTGTAACATTGCGAAGACTATTGAGTTAATACCCAAATTTAGTAAAAAATTAATATTTAATAAAAAATATATTAAAATTTTGTGTTGCAATGGCTTTTTTCTTTCTTTCTTTTCCCGTTAAGCAGCACCAAGTATGAGTAAAAAAAATATAACAAAATATGAATAGTATATTATCATTTAAAATACATGTATCATTGACAGTCAAATACATATTTTGTTTGTTATAATGCTATTTATCAAACTGACCATAACCAGTTAATAATTATCGGATTGCTATCTTCTTGTATAAACTTTTTGTGACTTTTGTACAAGTCTCTCAGCGGTTTTATCAAATAGTTTAAATCTGCTTTAGTAGCTGTAAACAAACCACGACCTAACTGCGCTTGAACCTCTACCAAATTATTCTCATATTCGTTCAACAGCTTAAGTATTTTGTCTAAAATTTTGCTTGCATTTTGAAGAAGCTTCCAAATATCGACGACCATTAACACATCGCTCTGGCTTTCACTCTCATATTCGTCCAACACCTTAAGTGTTTTGTCTAAAAGTTCGCCTGAATTTTGAGGAATATCGACGACTATTGACACATCGTTATAGCTTTTAAACAGGTGCTTTCTTGCCTCTCTCAGCCCGTTCCATATATCTTTTTCAAGATTATCACGCTTATCGTCCACGTTCAGCATTGCGTCCTTTGCTTTCTGTATATGTGTACGAAGCTCTTTGACTATTTTAAACATTTTCTCAATCCTTTTTTTAAAAAAACTGGATATATCGACAAACTGGAAATCAGATATGTTAACAAGTGTTTCGATTTCCGTCTTAAAAGTTCCAAAAAGGTAGGACCCTTTCCGATGCATTTCTTTGAGACTGTTACCAGCAGGCGTAATTTTTCCTCTATACTGTCGAAGTCCATTGGCAATTTGCTTACCATAAGATGCAAACGCAGGATTATTTTCAATTATATTTGCAGCTGTTTCAAATCCACTTGTGTGCTTTATAAAGACATCTAACGCTGTATTTGAAAATAAAATTTGTACTTATCAATAGACTCTTATGTGTTTATACGCGTCTGTAAATTATCATTATATGTGCCTACCTGCAATGAGATTGCCGTCTGGACTGTTTGACTTGGTTGGTGGCAAAAACTTTTTTGATTGTTAATTAACAAATGAATATGTAATAAAATATATTAAATTGTTTTTACTTACCCGCCAGTAAAGTATGGCAATTAAAAGAGTGCTCATAGTTATAAATCGATGTGCTGTTCTAGGAGTCATCGTTCAAAATGCTCACAATTTCATATAATTATTAGATTTTATGCATGTTAATGTTTGAAGATGACATAAAAAAAATCGGGAACACAACTCTTCGAAAATTGATAATGGTTGGCTTGTGAAAAAAGTGCACTATCCATAAAATCCCATTCTACACTTAGGCTTAATTAGTTAGACTATTTGTTTGAGCTTCTTAATTTGTGCAATGGATAACTTTATCATGAGAAATGGATAATAGTATCTCCATATATAATAACAAAGACAAACAAAACCGACAAAACTAACTGCGGCCAGATATCGTTTATACGTAGCATACACAATTCTAATAATAATTCTGTCTGACAATGCTAGTTAGTGCATTGAAATAGATCTTTAATAAAACTAACTGTACAGCACAGAATATTGCCAAAAATACCGTTTATTTCGACATAGTCGAATACAATATTTCTTATTAAAAAAATCGATATCAATAAACGCAGTCTGTAAAGGGTCTAGCGCTCGATTCTATCCTTTTAATCAACAATGAATGATGTATGAAACCAATAATGGGGTGCGCGTTTGCCTTTGACAAGAAAATATTCTCACGCTAATCAACTTAAAACAAACGTATAAGAATTTTAATTAACCTAAATACAGCAACATTTCGATTAAACCCGATACAGTAAAAATATTATAGAATAGCAAGTTTTATAGTTAACAAAGACCTTGGGCAGAAAAGTATGATGTTTGCGAGCGTCTGAAGACATCGAGACATTTTTTGCAATAAATTTTATATTTTCGTGAGAATTAGTTGATTGTCGAGCGCGCAACATGTCGTTAGTTGGTATGCTACACAAAAAGACCCCTTAAAGCTATTACGATTAGCCACATAAAAATAAATCTTTTTTTGCTATTACTATTACCGATTTATGTACAATAATTTCACAGACTAAAGTTATCTAATAGCTAACCATATTGATATTTATATAAAGTGTTGTCGTCATAAAAGATTTATTTGAATTCTAGCTTTGTTTTGAGATTCAACCAATACAGCATTTATTTGTGCATATTTACTCCTGCATAAAGCACTTACAAATCGTGAGCTACATCCTTCTAGTTTCATTCTAGCCTTTGTGCATCAACTTTCACTAAAAAAGGGGTTCGTATTGTTTTTTAGCTAGTAAGTTTGTTGTCTTCGGACTCCTCCGTAACCTTCCAACAGAAGATCAGGGCGTGTTCATCAGCTGTATACCGCACGGTGGAGTTTAATCTGTCAATCTTGTAAAAACCGTCAATAATATTATAACGTCGCGAAGACTATTGAGTTAATACCCAAATTTAGTAAAAATTTAAAATTTGTGTTGCAATGGCTTTTTTGTTTCTTCTTTTCCCGTCAAGTATGAGTAAAGGAAAACATAGCAAAATATGAATAGTATATTATTATTTAAAATTGACAGTCAAATACATATTTTGTTGTTATAATTCATGCTTGATTTCTGTAAACAACTAAATAGGCTATTGCTTACTAAATTGACCATAACCTGTTCATAAAGGTTGGTTTACTATCTTTTAGCATAAATTTTTGGTGACTTTTGTGCAAGTCTCTCAGCGATTTTATCAAATAGTTAAAATCTGCTTTAGTAACTATAACCAAACCACCTAACTGCGCTTGAACCTCTAATAAATTTGTCTCATATTCGTCCAACACCTTAAATATTTTGTCTACAATTTTGCCTGCATTTTGAAGAAACTTACAAATATCGACGACTATTGACACATCGTTCTGGCTTTTACTCTCATATTCGTACAACGCCTTACGTATTTTGTCTGAAATTTCGCCTGCATTTTGAAGAAGCTTCCAAATATCGACATCGTTCTGGCTTTTAAACCAGTCATACTCTTTTCCTCTCAGCCCGCTAAATATATTTTTTTCAAGACTATCACCATCCACGTTCAGCATTGCGTCCTTTGCTTTCTGTAGATGTGTACGAAGCTCTTTGACTATTCTAAGCATTTTCCCAATTCTTTCTTTAAAAAAACTGGATTTATCGACTAACTTGGCATCAAATATGTTCAACAGTGTTTCGATTTCCGTCTTAAAAGTTCCAAAAAGGTAGGACCCTTTCCGATGCATTTCTTTGAGACTGTTACCAGCAGGCGTAATTTTTCCTCTATACTGTCGAAGTCCATTGGCAATTTTTTTTACCAGAATATGCAAAAGTAGGACTGTTTTCAATTATAATTGCAGCAGTTTCAAATCCACTCGTGTGTTTTATAATAACATCTAACGCTGCATTTGAAAATAAAATTTGTACTTATCAATAGACTCTTATGTGTTTATACGCATCTGTAAATTATTATTATACAGTATGTGCCTACCTCCAATGAGATTGCCGCCTGGACTGTTTGGCTTGGTTGGTAGCATCAAACCATTTTGTTGATTGTTAATTAACAGATGAATATGTGATAAAAATATTAAATTGTTTTTGCTTACCCGCCAGTAAAGTATAGCAATTAAAAGAATGCTCATAGTTATAAATCGATGTACTATTCTAGGCATCGTTAAAAATGCTCAATCATCTGTTATTTCATATAAATATTAGATTTTTATGCAAGTTAACGTTTGAACATGACATCGGAAAAAGCGGGAACACAACTCCGAAAATTGATGATGGTTTGTTTGTTCTTATTCTAAGCCTTAGCTTGTGAAAAAAGTACACTATACATAAAATCCCATTCTACATTCAGGCTTGATTAGTTAGACTATTCATTTGAGCTTTCCAATTTGTGCAATGGATATAACTTTATCATGAGCAATGGATAATAGTATCTCCATATAAGAACAAAGACAAACAAATCTAACTGCTGCGGCCAGATATCGTTTATTCATAGCATACATAATTCTAATAATCTGGAAATAATTCTGTCTGGCAATACTAGTTAGTGTATTGAAACAGATCTTTAATACAACCAACCGTACAGCACAGAATATTGCCCAAAGCTTGACAAAAATATTGCTTGTTTCAATACAGCCGAATAAAACGGTGAGTGTTTCTGATTGAAAGTATTGATATCAACAAACGCAATCTGGAAAAGGTTTAATGCCCGATCTATCTTTTTTAATCAACGGATGATGTATGCTTAGTATGGAAACCAATAATGGGTACGTGCGTTTTTTACCTCTGACAAGAAAATGTTCTCACGCAAATCAATTTAAAACAAACGTATTAGTATAAGCATTTTAATTAACCCAACATTTCGACTAACCCGATACAGTACAGTAAAAATATTGTAGAATAGCAAGTTTATAGCTAACAGCTGTCTCCATTAAGACCTTGGGCAGAAACTTCTTTGTACATTGGTGTCCGAAGACATCTAGACATAAATTTACTTTCGTGGGGGATTAGTTGATTGTCGAACGTAGCATGTCAGCTGGTGGATATGCTACACAAAAGGACCCCTTAAAGCTGTCACAATCGATGATATCTTGATATTCATATAAGCATTGTCTTATATTATTCCATAAAAGTTTCTGTATGATTGCTTCGAGATCCAACAGATGCATATTTACTCCTGCATAAAGGACTTCATAAATTGGAGCTACATATCCCTCCCTTTTGCATTCTAGCTTTTGTGTATCAAGAAAAGGGTTTCATATAGTTTTTATCTAGTAAGTCTGTTATCTTTTGGAACAGACAAATTGTCCGATTACGTATGTCTTTGATCAGCAATTAATTTTAAGTTTTCGTACGCAGTAATTTTTACTCCAAAATAGCTAGTCTCTAGCTAACAAATACAGAGTGATATTAAGGCTAATTAAGGTTTATTGAAATAGCTGTGCTTAATAAAAAACGCCCAAATCAAGGTTTATTAAGACGGATAACTAATAATCGATGGTAACTTTGAGTATTTAAAATTAACATTAATAGAATATTACTGTTTTTTGAATTGGTGCTTTCTGTTATTGACCTGAATATCGGAATATTCTTATTTAGTTTTTTTTTATACAAAGTAATATTAATTACAATAAAATGTTGTCATTAACTACATGGCAGCAGCTATTCTTCAAATGATCTTTATTTAACCTTCCGAAAACGGTCTTCATAGTACGCTGTCATTTTTCGGTGTCTCCGTTAAATTTTACAAATGACAAACAAGATGCTTGTTCACAAACTCTAACTTAAAAACTGTGTAGCTTGCATCGCCGATCGATCAGCAGAACTATGCTGCGTACGGATGTACCAAGACAATTATCTAAACACTGCGACAGCTGAGGGTTGGGAAAATTAAGTCGACTACACTCGACGTCAGCGAGGTTGTAAATTCGAAGAAAATTTTGTTTTTGTCCCACCATGGATTCCACGTAACTACCAAAACCCTCAACTATGTTAATTTCCAAAATTTACTAATCACAAATTCTTAATGTCATTGCTTTGTTCTCAATATATCGGTACTGTTTATAAATACTTCAGATCAATGTTTTAATACCAAAATTTTGACGCGGGTTAGTACATTTTCAATTTTATCCAAAAGTATGCGAAAGCGTAATGTGTGGACAGTTAGCATGCTATTCTTTATTATACAATGCGAAACTTTCGTACTAAAAGCAAAATGAGTCTGTAGTAATCTGTTATTACCAAATATTATGCTACTAGCTTGCGTATCCTAAACCTCGTTTATACTACTATCTTTGCGCATAAAATTTCTGTGATGAATTTGCAAATCTTTCAGCGATTTCGCCAAATAAACCAAATCCTCTTCCGTAACTAGATAGATGTTGTTACCCATTTTTGCATTAATTTTTGATGCCTTACTTAGATAATCTCTCAAAACTTTGATAGTCATGTCTAAATTAGTGCCAGCCTTTTGAAGACAAACAAAGATAGCCTTAATCGAATCCAGTTCATCTTTGACTGCCATTGCACCAACATCATCGTCGGCATTAATGAGTTTTGCTGCTTCTTTTTGTCCATTGAGTAAATATTGTTCGATATTTTTATGTAAATTTTCCGCATCCTGTATCGATACCTTTATTTGTACTACTTGCTCACGAAACTCTGTGATTAATCTAATTAATCTTTCAATGCCGATGTCAGAAAATTTAGATTTATCGTCCAATATCATTTGAAATTCGGTTTGAAAAGTTTCGAAAATGTAGGACACTTTACGGTACATGGCCTGTAAAGTGTTACCAGCCTTCATAATTTTCTCACCAAAATCTCGCAGACCGGTAACGATTTGTGCACCATTATTTTCGAAAACGAAACTTCTTTCAACTATATTTGCGGTTCTTCTGCATGTCACTGTGTGGTCCATGATTACATATGTCGCTAATATTGAAAGTAATGAGTTAAGTCTAAGGCGTACGAAATATATTCTTTAAACACACGTACCCGGTAGATCAAAAGTGTTAATTTGTTCAAATGCTTCATTGGTAATAGCTGCAAATTCAGCAACAAGATTTCTAGGCGGTTGTGGCGGCCAGTAAATTGCAGCAATTAATATAACAATCAAAGCCATAACCATGTTTCTGGTAGAGAACCCATATTTCGAAGGTGCTGATGTCATTGAATCGTGCTGCCGAATTAATTGGGGAACCTGAATATCCAATAGATCAGTACTACGTTGCAAACAGTGTCGACAGTTGCTCCAAGATGATTGCAAGACTCTGAATTTATGACAGCTCGTTCTTTGATTTTGCTGTAAAGAAGATTACAAACACATCTATCTTTGCTGTTCTACTGCTTGTTTAAATATTGATCAATTCTTTTTTGCGTATGTTAGCCTTTTTTAGCGCACTAACCTTTAGGAACTCGGTGCACGACTCCGAAAAACTAAAGAGATGGGTTTGTTCCCACATATTAGCATGTGAGACGTCTGATTTGTACACTTGATTGGAATAAGCTAGATTTGAGCTTCCCCAATTTGTGCAATGGATAACTTTATCATAGTTGATGGATAATAGTATCTCCATATATAAGAACAAAGGCGTATTAAATGCTGCGGCCTGGCAGCAAATCTGCGATATACGTTGTTAGGGGTTCACCAACTTAATACACTCGGATCTATCCCAGTTTAATCCACAATGTATTGTGTAATGTACCTGCATAATACGGAAACCAATATAGGACACACGTTTGTCTGTAACAAAAAGGAAGATTTCTATGAAGTATATACGGGGTGTGACGTACGTGGAATAATTTCAACGAGATTACATTTTCGTTTCAACCCAACAATCAGTATTTTTTCGCACGATGTAAAGCTGGATTTCATTGCATTCTTGACAAGGCACGTTCTGCGAAACAGTGACGTCAGAAAAACATTACAAGTGGACGAACTTTATTAACACTGCCCCATATACTGCTACACACAAATGACTAGTCAGCTAGGTATTTTCTGTAAAAGCTCTATGCAAATAGTATACTGCCAGAAGTTTTTTGGGAAAAAAATCAGCTCAGATGCCATGCTTCACTATGACTAGCAATTGCAACTGAGCATCCTCAAAAGTAACACTTCTCTATATAGTCCAGATCTTGCTCGTTGTAAAATTTTTTTCTTATATTAAATTCAAAGCATTAGGCTTTAATTTCATTGTGATGTTTGATCGAATACTTAGAAGTCCCATTTTATTTCATCTCTAATTTGCAGGACTCAAGTTTGTATGGCAAACATGGTTCTCAAAATTTGTTGCTGATTTACGTTACAGATTAGGTGTATGCGGTAAGAAAGCACGGGTAAAGAAGTCATTCTAATAGAATAATTAAGTATATTAGCGCGGTGTTTCAAAAATTATAGTCACGTGACATACTAACACACAACAATTATACATTTTATATCGATACTGACACACGAACTCGCAATGATTTATGTGGATATGATTTGAACTTAGATAACGAGTTTTATTTATTTTGTGCTCTACTTGCAATAGTAACTTTCCAAAGACTCAACAAACGTGGAGATCAAAAGAAAACATATAGATTCTACGAAGATTCGCAAGCTATAGAAATAGCCTTTGCTGATGAGTGCTTGTCATCTGTAGACAAGAAATCCTTTAACCTCAAAGTAAAGTTTTTTGTTACCTATATATAAGTATCCATATTTACGAGAGAGCGTTCATGCAATTTTATTCCCTTCTTCCATGTAATTTCACAATATCCAATGAGCGCCTGCCAATCGATACTCGCTTACCTACTATTTATATTGCTTCCATTTCCACAACCAATTCATCCAAAAGCCAGTCTACTCTTTCCTTTACCAGTTTCTTCAGATTCTGTTATCGAGTATGTGTTAAGTTTTATGGAAAATAGGGAACAATCCAACAAAATCTGCTAAAGACCTTCATGTCCCAGTCTTTGAACAGCTTCTTACGACTGGAAGCACCTTGAAATGGGGTTATCTACAATTCCATCTCCTAAAGTTCCTTAAAGTCTTGCATACTCATATAAAGGAGTTCACTAATCCGCCGCTTATTGTAACCGTCTTGATACAAGTAAACTATCCTCCACCTCAAGTCTTCATTAAACGAACGTCCCGTAACTAAAAACAGCATTTAGAGAACTTCTTAGAATCGCTTGAAGTTGAATTGTAATCACCTGTAATCACCTGTAATCAGTCTGTAATCACATAGTAAGGAAGTTGCAACTTAGCACACTGGTTTCTGTCGTAGAAAGTGATACTTGTATTCACTATACCCATAGAATTTCTTATAATCCACAAGGTGGGACAGCATTTTGAAAACGGCAATAAAATTAAAAGTTAGAACCAAATGAAATAGTATGAATCCAACGACATTTTTCAAAGCAGACTTCTGACTGGCTACATTCACAAGTCTATTACATTAATAACCGCTTAAAATGAATTTGGAGACCTTGCCTAATTTTATTATCGCTATTCTTGCTTACGTAGCCAGAAACTCCGCAAAAGCACGTGATAAGTAACTTCAACCTGACTTGAAGCGTATTTAATGATTAAACCATCGGAATGAATGAGTCGGTTGTCAAATTTTGCGAAATAGTCTTTTTTCTAGGTTTGTTATCCATCATATTTTTTATGACTGTGCAAGGGCGGGCGAAGTTTTTATAGTTTAGCGCAGAAATCTCCCCAATCAAATTGTGCGATCACAGTACGAGACAAATAAATGCGCCTGCATATTTGTTTAAGGTAGTCTCCCATAATTGTTAATAAAGATACAAAGATAGTAAGTAGATAACAGCTGGGGCGTACATGTGATATGCGAGAATCTATTGATGCAACCTATCATTATCGAAAAAACAATAGCGTAAGCGTAACGTAAAAGGAAAATTCCTTTGCGGTTTAGCATGACGCAACCCTAATCTGATGCATCAATACAGCAATAGGAGCCGTTACCATTTCCGTTACTATTACACAATCACAAATCGGAAGCAAGAATGTTCTCCGTTGCTTGTATATCTTTTGATACCCCCCTTTACTCTGTCCATTTCATTCGACATACCAATGATACTCGAGACTCTTTCGCTTTTTTCTTTCTGGAATGCCGTCAATGTTTTCTGTATTATCTCTATACTCTACGTTGTCAACTTCTACTTTTTGTACTTTATCCGCCAAAACCCGCTTCCTGGACCCTTTCCGCTTCCGTTAGTGGGCAATCTCTTTCAATTATTATTGTTTGCCGGGGATATTGGTAAATGGGGGCTACACTGTCAGGAGAAGTATGGTGACATATGGGAAACGTATGTTGGTAATGCAAAGATTATCTGGTTGGCCAGAGCTGATTTAGCGGAGAAATTGATGAGCCCTTCAAGAGACAGTAACTATTTTCACAGAACATGGGAGAATTGTGGATTCAATGAGCTAGGGTTTTCCGCGTCGGGTATAATATTTAATAGAAATAAGACCACATGGGCTTTCAATAGAAAAATGTTTGCTCAGGCTATTACTAGTAGCAAATTCACTACACCGGCTATAGAATGGGTACAAACGATGTTTGTGGAGATGGAGGGATATTTGCTTGGGTTAGGGTACGACGAAAAAGAGTTCAACTTTGCCGATTGGATTCCGCGGCTCTTTACGGACATGCTATTTGCCATGACAATGGACAAGTACGCCTGCACACTGGCTACGTTATATAATTCCCATAACCCACCCAAATTGGCTCCATATCCGGAAGAAGCAGTTGCCGAATCAGACATCTTTGTGAAATCCATGAGGAAGCAATTTCATGCGTTGAAGTATTTCCGATTCACTCCAGAAATTATTCGCAATAAAACTCCCTTCGGTCGCAAAAAGACCAAAGATTATTTGGATAACCTGGTTTGGTTACGAGGAGTATTGATTAATATTATCCGAGAGAAAAGGGAGAAAATCATGAACACTGACGAGGCGTTGAGACCTGATTTAATGACATTGCTGGCTGCAGTGAATACTTCAAAAGATATGACGCAAAAGTCGGAGAGTATTGTTGAGCCACCATTAACGGATGAAGAAATTGGAAATTGTTTCATAGATATAACATCTGGTGGTATTGATACGGTGAGATTTCTTTATGGAAGTTATGCAAACAACCAGATTTCTTTTTACTAACTATCGGTTTATGTATTAATTATATAGTCATCAAACTTGATCTGCTCCATAATATATTGTATAGTTAAACATCCAGAGGTCAAGAAGCGTCTTCGTTTCGAACTAGACACAGTCCTCGGTACAGATCCTGTTCGTATAATCAGCCACGAAGATTTGAACAAACTTGAATATACAGAAGCCGTTATCCAAGAGGTTTCTCGATTGCATCCAGTTACACCTTTCGTTTCAAGATTACCTGATAAGGACGATGTGATTGGCGGATATCCGATCAAGGTAATAAATAGAACACAATTATGTATATTGCGTGTTATATCTCAACACATCATATTCACGTTTTATCTCTCAAATAGGGCGGCGAACTACTATTTGTTAGCGTCTCTGGAATTCAATTACATCCTAAACACTGGCACAATCCAAAAGAATTTAACCCCGATCGCTTCTTGGAACGTGATCGAAGCAGCATCAAGTGCGAATTTCCTATGTTTGGAGGCGGTCTCCGTTTATGTCCAGGCAGGCAGTTGGCAATGACTGAAATGAAAATTATTATCGCGATGATATTCCGAAAATATGATCCTGAATTGGCTACACCAGACACCACACCAAAGTACAAGTATGAGGGCATAAACCGTTGTTACGAGTTGATGTTGAGATTTAAGAAACGGATCGATTAAAACTATAAGTAAAATGTAAACAGTCTTTAGGACACAATATTAGGATTTGCCCGCGGTACGATTCTGTTAGGCTTCAATTCAATTAGTCAACGTTGTTTCTTTCATTCTGTCATACTGTTGTCTCAAAACTTCCCCGTCTTCCGTTGCAAGGTGGTGGCGTCATTTGTGTGCATCATTTCCCATATATTTCGGACTAACATTCAATTACCTCTTCTGGTAAGCTCACAAGAATTTTATGCGACCGTTTTCATATATGGGGCATGTTGCAACAAAACCAGACAAAGTATAAATGAGGGGCTGACGATGATGTGGCTGTAAAACTGACCAGTGTGACTGATGACGTAATAATGGTGCTCATTCATAACTTATGGACTTGTTAATTTTTATCATACCAGAATGTGATGAATATAATATAAACCATAACATGATTAACATAGGGCTATCTCTATAAAAAAAATATATATGAAACCAATTCATATTAAATCCGTAAAGGACTTCGAAATAATGTTAGTAATCTCAAAGTCAATGGACGGTTTATTGTTTTATTAATGTTCTTTTATAATACATATTCCCGTGACGATATATAACTATGACGATATATGGTATAAAAATATATGTATAATTATGACTACATAATAACTAAATAATGATGCAATAAAAGCATAAACATATTACGACATAGAGAATACACCAAATAGGTCCTCACATTACTCAATGATTACGATATTGCAAATTGTTACATTTTCCCCTCCTCAAAATTCGACGTCCGCGTTAATTCGAATTCCTTATTTTGTACGGGTTCCCATGTTGCGTCGTGTCGTGCAACGGATATCCGGTCCATTTAACTAGATATTGTGTATTCTTTCGGATGATTCTTTTATCTAATATTGCTTCAACTTCATATTCTTCTTGTCCGGTATCAGATTCGACAATAGCAAGAGGCGGTGTTGGTCTTGCAAATTCTTCTGGAGAGGGATGGTATGGTTTCAGAAGTGAGACGTGGAAGGCAGGGTGAATCTTCATTGTTTCAGGGAGGTTCAACTTATATGCTAACTTCTTTGTGGGCTGATGTCAACTGGGTTATTAGTATTTTTCATAGAGAGTAATACTTGATCTCCTTGTTTGAATGTTAAATGCCTTCTGTGATCATTGGCATATTTCGTTTGTCTTTCTTGAGCTTTTCTCAAATAATTTTTAACATAATATTCCAATGTTCGATAAAATCATTAGCTGCTGGTACATCGATAGTACTCCTCTTTGCTAGTGTAATTGGCGTATGAGGGTGTTGACCGGTATCAAGTTCAAAAGGCGTAAATCCCGTCGAGGCTTGCTTAGAGTTATTATATGCAATTCTGCAGCAGGTAAATACTCGTCCCATTGATCTTGTTTGTATGTAGTGTAAATACGTAATATTTCTTCTAATGTCCTATTGAGCCGCTCAGTCTGCCCGTCCGTTTGAGGGTGGAATGCGTGGTTTTCGTTTCAAGGCGTTTAAATAATGCTTGCCAAAAACAACTGGCGCATTTAGGGTCTCTGTCTGAAATAATAGTTTGAGGTAACCCGCGATTCTTAAATACTGTAGCAAAAAATATTTTGGCGATTGTAGGAGCATTTGCGGAGGTGAAAAATAGCTCGTCTAGTGAGACGATCTGTGAATACTACTATCGCATCGTGTCCCTGTTTTGTTAAAGGTAACTGTAAAATAAAATACATTGCTATTTCTTCCCATTGGTGTCCTTAGAGGGTAGAGAAGTCCAGCTGGTTGTTGATTGCTTGATTTATTCCTTTGACAGGTATCACACGTCTGCACATATTTTCGAATGTCCTTTTCCATTTTGGCCAGTAGAAATTACGCACGCATAATGTTTTATCAATTCCCAAATGTCCTGAGATATTTGTTTCATGATGTTTATGTAATATGTTTGTTCAAATTTGCTTATCTGATGGTACTGTCATTTGTTGCGTACATAGCCACTTTTCTTGTATTTCAAAATGCTTGGCACAAGTCTTTTGTTTTTCACTTGCTTGATCAGGGTTTTGGAGTGTATCTAAAATTGGTCCAAAATAACTATCTTCTTGATAAGCCTTTTCCAATATATTATCATTCATAAGAGTCGTAGTTATTGTGGTTATAGTATTGAGGTGTGGTTGTCGCGATAGTGCATCAGCTACCGTATTCGTTTTCTCTGGTCGATATTTCACTTGAAAGTCATAGGCTTGGAGAGTATCAAGCCATCTTGCTTGTTGTCTTGAGAGGGATTCTAGATACGTACGCCATAATCTAATAGCATGAATAATAGCTAATAATTCTTTTTCATGGGTGGCGCATTTTGTTCAACTGCTGATAACTTTTTTGATTCATAAGCGACAGGTTGTTCACCTTTTCCATGATCTTGAGTTAACACTGCTCCAATAGCAAAATCGGAGGCATAGTGAAAGGTCTTGTTGAATCGCGCATTACACTCTTCTTTTGCTGCCTTCTCAAGTTTGTGAACATTTGAAAGCTGAGAATTGCGTTTTTTCAGTGCCACCGCAACTGAGAGAAAGTAGGTTCATCCAACTATATGACTTTCTTCCAGTCTGCAACCTTCCTTTCCATTGCCCACTCGAGTCGAATTTTCCGATTTTTTTCAAGATGAGAGGCTTTTTTAAAGGAATACACGAACGTACATTTTCTTCATAAAGGCATGGTGAAGTGTTCTTGTGGAAATTCGTCGGTTTTTAGCTTTAGAAATTGCTTCGGATTTTTGTCGTCGTGTTTTTTGTTCGCAGTAACGGCGGTTTTCAATTTTTGTCGATCCCGCTGATTGAGGCTGACCTGATCGTTTTGCGGAAATTTTCCTGATTAGGCTGCAAAAAACTGTTGAACTGTTGTACGATGGCATTCTATCATTATTGCGACTGTTGCATCATTTAACCTAGTTGCAATTATACCACCTTTTTGAGAATTAAGCGCTTTGTCGAAACTCATTTATGCGCGGCGCCGCAAGGCAAAAAATAGGGTGATCATTACAACTCATACTCAATATGGACGATCACATGTTACGGGCCAAAATGGCATTTGAGCGCATAGCCAATAAGATACTGAATTGTGATCAGCTGATAGTATTAGTATGATATTTAATCTGTCAGATCGAAAATTTCTCTTTGCGACCCAACCTTAATCTGATTAATCAATGGGAGACGCCGTTACCGTTATACCACAGATGGCTTCTTTTCTGATTACACAATCACAAATGGAAGAGAAGAAAAACGATGACTGTTCTTCGATAATTACACATACCTCATGATACGTGCCCAATTCATTCGACATGCCAACGATAATTAAGACGTTTTTGCTTTTTTCTTTCTGGGATGCCGTGAATGTCTTCTGTATTATTTCTATACTCTATGTCGTCAAGTTTTACGTTTTGTACTTCAATCGCACAAATCCGCTTCCTGGACCCTTTCCGCTTCCATTAGTGGGCAATCTCTTTCAAATATTATTGTTTGCCGGGGATATTGGTAAATGGGGGCTACACTGTCAGGAGAAGTATGGTGACATATGGGAAACGTATGTTGGTAATGCAAAGATTATCTGGTTGGCCAGAGCTGATTTAGCGGAGAAATTGATGAGCCCTTCAAGAGACAGTAACTATTTTCACAGAACACGGGAAAATCATGAATACGAGATGCTAGGGTTCTCCTCGTCGGGTATAGTGTTTAATAGAAATAGAACCACATGGGCTTTCAATAGGAAAATGTTTGCTCAGGCTGTTACTAGTGGCGTATTCACCAAACCGGTTATAGAATGGATACAGTCGGTGTTTGTGGAAATGGAAGGATATTTGCTTGAGTTAGGATTCGACGAAAAAGAGTTCAACTTTGCCGATTGGACTCCACGGCTCTTTACGGACATGCTATTTGCCATGACAATGAACAAGTACGCCTGCACACTGGCTACGTTATATAATTCTCATAACCCGCCCAAATTTGCTCCATATTCGGAAGAAGCAGTTGCCGAATCAGACACCTTTGTGAAAGCTTTGCAGAAGCACCTTCGTTCGTTGAAGTATTTCCGATTCACTCCAGAGATTATTCGCAATAAAACTCCCTTTGGTCGCAAAAAGACCAAAGAGTATGTGGATAACTTGATTTGGTTACGAGGAGTGTTGATCAAAGTTATCCGAGAGATAAAGGAGAAAACCATGAATACTGATGAGCCGATCAATTTGAGACCTGATTTAATGACATTGCTGGCTGTGGTGAATACACCAAAGGATATGACGAAAAAGGTGGAGAGTATTGCTGAGCCGCCACTAACAGATGAAGAGATTGGAAATTGTTTCATAGATATAACAACTGCTGGCATTGATACGGTGAGATTTCTGCGAGTATTTATTAGGGCTATGCACATTTTTCTAATTATCGGTTTTATGTATATAGTCATCAAACTTGATTTGTTCCATAATATATTGGATAATCAAATATCCAAAGGTCAAGAAGCGTCTTCGTTCTGAACTAGACACAGTCCTCGGTACAGATCCTGCTCATTTAATCAGCTACGAAGATTTGAACAAACTTGAATATACAGAAGCCGTTATCCAAGAGGTTTCTCGACTGCATCCAGTTACACCTGTCACATCCAGATCACCCGATAAGGACGATGTAATTAGTGGATATCCGATCCAGGTAATAAATAAAACACAAAGCATTACTATTACGTATAATGCGTGTTATATCTCAACATCATATTCACGTTTTTATCTCTCAAAATAGGGCGGCGAACTACTATTCGTTAGCATCGCTGGAATTCAGGTACATCCTGAACATTGGCCCAATCCAAAAGAATTTAACCCCGATCGTTTCCTGAAAGAAAACAACAGCATGAAGAGCAAATTTCCTATGTTCGGAGGCGGTCTGCGTGTATGTCCAGGCAGGCAGTTGGCTATGACTGAAATGAAAATTATTGTCGCAATGATATTTCGAAAATATGATCCTGAATTGGCTACACCAGACACTAAAGCGAAGTACAAGTATGAAGCCATAAACCGCTGTTACGAGTTGATGTTGAAATTTAAGAAGCGGGTCGATTAAAAATCTCTTGGCTGTGATTATTGGGTTAAGAATCTACTCATATAATAAGTACTATTAGATTCGGGAAAAAATTTGAAAATGAAACGAGACGTGAGCATATTTGCAGTTCCCGCATCGCATATGTATGTGTATAATAAACTCTTGTTATTTAGCTAAAGATAAGTCACCATATAGTACACCCTGGGCGCTATTGACACATTATAATATATGGGACCTCCAAGTTATCGGCGATGTTTGGAAGAAAGCTTATTGAATAACATGAACTAACGAGAGAGTGGTGATACAGATTTATTATTATCACTTTTTTATGTATAGATTTTGTAAACTCATTTGATATCAGGTGTTTTTCCAAGGTCTACAGTCGTATAAATCTTACTAGAGAATTTACTCTCCTTCTCAGGGCGTGACAAAAGTTCTACGTTCGTATAATAGATGGTATTCCATACATTGTTTTCAGACTTATCTTTATCTATTCTGTTAAAAAGATCTTCGATATATGAACGAAGTTCCTCGCACGCTGGACGTTTGTTCGGGTCGTTATGGCAGCACCACTCAGCAAGTTCTTTGTATGCTTCTGGCGCTGAATCAGGCATCGCAGGTCGTAGTCCACCCATAATATCGCATGATAAATCTCTATCGAATGATCTATCCCTGAAAGGCGGTTCACCGCTGGCGATTAAATATACAATAATGCCAAATGCGTAAATGTCTGACTGTTGAGTAAATTTATGAGTACTAAAGACTTCTGGTGCAACAAACGGCAAAACACCTTGAATGGTTGATTTTGGCCCAGATTCCTTTGATTGTGAGAGACCAAGATCACATATGAATGCTTCACTATGATCACCATCTCTTGTGGAAGACGTGCCATCCAGAACTATGTTTCCGCCATGGAGATCACAATGTACCAGGTCCCTGACATGGATATCGTACAGACGAGTTGCAATATCCCTCAAATATAATAGTTTCAGCTTCCATGTCATCTTGTTGATGTTTCGATCCAAGTACTTTATAAGATTATCATCCTTGGCATATTGCATTACGATCATGTAATCTAATGTCCCTGGTCGTTGTGTGATTCCATAAATTTGAAGAAAAAAAATATACGAACACTTGGCATGATTCCTGAGCTATATTAAAAAAAAAAAACAAAAGATAAATATAACTTCGATAAATTTAGAGTATGGAATCAGAGATTACTTGCCTCGGAAATAAATAATTCTGGCTTTCGATTAAAATCGTTATAGCTTTTGAGTACAACGCGGTCTTGTTGTTGAATGATTGGATGTTCGCTTATTTTGTATTTGGCAGTGTAAATTGTTCCATAACCACCAGCTCCAATCTCTTTAATTTCATCAAAGTCATCGTATGGCATAAATTTTATGTCTTCATTACGTTGCATAATTCTGTCTAATATTGTATGCATTTCTCTGTAAAGTACCAAGCAATAGCCGCGAGCAGATGGTTCTTGAGCGATTCCGATAATCCAAATATTATCTGGAGTTAATATCCCTGGGTAATCCTTAACCAGCTATATTGGATATTTAAATACAATTGTTACGGAAATGATCGATTAAACAAACGATATATGCAAAATTATATTATTAACCGTTTGAAAAAAACCTACCTGATGAAAATCAAATGATTGACTGTTCTGTCCATCAACTATCATCTTGAGTATCACTTGAACCAGTTTATTTGTTGCTGGTTCTATCCAATCGGCTATATGAGTGCCCTCATGACGTAACAATGTCGCCTCTTGTACGTTTAACAACTGTGAATACTCTATCCATTGTATATAGACATCAGCTTCATGCCTTGTATTACTCCATGATTTCATTATAAATAAATCCAGAGAATTGTTGCCACTAGTCCAATCAAGAGGTATTGGTGCTTTACACGCAAAACAGAATGTACTTAAATGAGATTCTAAGCACTGTGTACATGCCAAGCATAGTCCCCCATAATAATCTTTAACTAGATAATATTTCTGCTGCTGTGCATTATATGTAAATCCAATTGTAATCCAAACATTGTTGACAAAAATGTCTGGATGTTGGTTACATAACTAATGGGACAAAACATTATGTCAAGTCGATAAATAAATTACTATGCCTTCAATAAAATATTCAGTTTACCTTCTCATAATATAATTCATCCGTCTCATACGTCATCTCAAATGGAATCAATGTAACAGCTACATAGTTAGGTAGACTATTTAAAAATACTCCATGCTCTGTAGAATCAATGTACTCAAATGGAATCCATTCCAAATAAGCATCATTAGCTGAGTTTGTTTGTATTTGTGATTTTTTAATAAACTCGTCAAGTCTGTTATTGTTGCTGGTCCATCCACTGGATAATTCTTTATGCCCACAAATACACCACACGGGACTGCATCTCAGTATTCCACATGCAGAGCAAAATCCATATCGAGAATAACTGTGATAAAATTCTCTAACGGCAACCATATAATAGTTGTCGCCAAGTTTGGTGAATCCGTATATCAGCCTATTGCGATAATCAAGCAATTTTGCATATCTTTTGAACTGTTTATCATCAGCTGGATTGGTATAATCTTCTGTTGGAAGTGAGTACTTTCTGGCAAACTCACTTATAAAACCTGGTGTACATTGTTCATCGTTTCCGAGAACTAACAACATTATCTCACAACATCCTTGCTTGTAATGGATGATTTGGTCAGCAGCGTATTGACTCAGTATTAATTCTATATTAGTAAACTCAGAGTAAGAGATCCATTTCAGAGTATGCTGCTTGCTGCTTAAGGAAGATAGAATCAAACTGTCAAGTGCTTGACGTGCTGACATTATTATCGAGTTCACTTTATTGCGTAAGGCTTATCCAATGGGATCTATTTATTATGTATATCTGTACGACATTAAGCTATATTTGGATGTATAATACGCTCGCTCAAAGCGAAGAGTAAGATAATGTTCTTTATTCCCGCGACGATATCTGTATATAACTATGATAATATATGGTATAAAAATATATGTATAGTTATGACTACATAATATTACATAGATAATACACTAAATAGTATTGTCTTCACTATTACTCAATGATTACGATATTGCAATAACAATTTGCAAATTGTTATGCCATGTATTAAATAATTAACACATTATATTGCGAAGTCAAATGATAAAAAAAGGGAGACTATTTATATTGCAATTATGCCGTCCGTCGTCGCATTCTTGACAAGCAACTTGGATATACTTTGTCGTGTCGCTGATCAATCAAAAAAGTATTGAGGCTAAAATAAGACGGCTAATAGTTCTTAATGGACGCATTCTACAAATGCCCTAATTAATTAAAAATTATTATCAATACGATATCCATTTAAATGTGTCTACACAATAACGAAATAATAATTTCTAACCATTATTAAAACTTTTGTTGTCACAATCAGATAAATGTACAGTGACTAAAATATACGGTTCAATATGTTATAATCTTTATACTATTTAATTCACGAAATGTTCTCAAAACATGTTCGCATTCTAATTTTACTTTCGCTATGTTTTAACTTGCTTGTTCTTAATCTCTTCCAAAACTCTCTTTAACTCTTTTTTTGTATACAATACATTCATCCTCTCCTCTTTCTGCTTCTCTGTTTTTTTTGTTACTATCCTCGCGTGTCTTTTAATTGCATTCCAGGACCAAGATATGTGCATAGAAATTGTTAGCACCAATAATGTCCAAGCTGTTCTCAGCGGATAATAGATAGAGAAGAGATAGATTGCTGCAGCATGGAAGGAAAGACGAACGAGTAGATATGAAAAGAGAAAGATTCGGTTTGGTTGAGATTGTTTATACAAATTTCCAAGTACAAAGAATATCGTTGGAAATTCTAAAAGTGGTATTAAGCAGAAAATTTCCGTCTTGTAGATAATCCATACGTAGCCCAAGAACACATAGTGCGTTTTTTGATTAGCGTATCTGACAAACAACGTAGCTTCTTGATTGTGTTCCATAACATCAAGACACAAGTCAACCAAGGAATAATAATAAGCGCCGAAGAATGCAACTAAACTTAGACCTAGCCAACTTTCCGCTATTGACCGTACGTCGTAATCCAATAGAACAAGCAAGAGGACGAAAAGAAATAACCCAGTTATTATTACTGTACATGAAGAAATCCATGATCGTTGTCGAATGGCAAGAAATTTCTTGCTAATTGCGATATATGTATAAGTTTTGATTAAGAATATGAAGGGCACAGCAGCGTTTGTTAAAAGAGTTAAAGCGTGCGGAGATAAAGAGAACGGTAAAGATTGTGAGAATATGTGTGGAATGGAGAGTAGAGTGAAGAGTGATTCAAGCATTTTATTTTGTGAGCCTGAAAGCCGTCTGAAGTGTGCGTATAGTCTGTATAAATAGTATGTACACAATAAATAGGGTCACAATATATTGTTATTGTCGAATGTAATAGTGTATTAGTATTTGTTCAAAAGATTTGCAAAATTGAATTTTTAAAGTGGGCATTGTACGAAGCATCATTGTGTTGAATGCATTTTATTTAGTATTGTAGATTACGCTGTCCCATTCAGTCCTTTTTGAGGAAGCAAATCAATGGCACATTGGAATGGATAACTCTAAATTATCGAGACATTGTGTAATGTTACATATAAACTAAGATGTCATTGGTCGATTATCTGCAAACAACACAATATTAATATTGTTCATATACTCGACATAATGTTATTGCTTTCATCATAATTTATTAAAATCAACTTGCTTATTTAGTTGCCGTCTACTTATTTTAAAATGCTGTGCTGAATATTATTCGTTAAATAATTCACACAGCGTCAATGATAAAATTTATACAGGAACTCTTTTTTTGATGTTAGAATTACTCTTGCTGCTTTAAAAGTTTTGAACAAAAACACTTAGATAACATTCAAAATACTTTTGTAGCTTAAGCGTCAAACATTACATTTTTGTAGCAACTCAAATTTCTGTTACCACAATCTCCTGAGTTTAACCATCGAACGCTTTTTTCAGATGAGCGTTTCTAGAATTGCTCCTTTGATGGCGCTTTTCACGTTAGCACCGAACAACAACATTCCAACAAATTTGATGGAACATATTTTAGTATTAAGCCATTGTTAACTGATAAACACGGGGTTTTTGTGTAAGCAGAACGAGAAATTCGGTAAAGCGAGGTACCCGTACCCTCTTTGTCAAAGTCAAGCAATATTCGGTATACTGAGGCTTTCATAAATAATGTTTTATTAAACAGCAAAATAAACACAAATGCGCAGGAAAAGAATAAGTTGACTAATTACTAAAAAATAAATCCATTCTAGATCGCTTTTGGCTGTAACACTACGTTCCTTTTCAATTAACGAAAGACTTTCAGCTCATTGTAATTTATCTCTATATTACCATGTTGAAGAAAATTGAACGCCGTTTCAAGTGCAGTTACAGCATCTCTAGTCAAACAGTGGGAAGACATGAGGCATTTTCCTCATCGTCCAATTGTTTATTTATGACTTTATATATTCTGTAGCATTTAATGCAGAATCGATTGATGTTTTGTCAATTAAATTCTGAACAATTTCTTGTCGATATGTGATATCGTCTACTATGCTATTGTCAAACAATTTCTTATCTTTAAAAGAGACAAATATGATAGATATTAATATTGCGTGAAAGCACTATATGACAAACTTTATAATTGTTACAACCGCAACCGATCATTATAATCACGGGATTAAGGTTTGTTATGTATTCTAACAAAAATCCTGTACTCGGACTTCGGTAATAGAATAACAAAGTTTACCATCAAATTTCGTAATAACGATCAGATTTAAATATTAAAAAAGTTTATAACGGGGTCTGACTGTAATTATGTGTTTTCATTCGAAATCAATCCACTCGTAGTAGTGCCAAGACTTTTTGCAATCTGATGCGCAGCACATTGAGTGGGATCTATATGTGTACTCAAACATGTCTCTCGATATTATATACTGTAGATGTATATGTGCGCTTACTTTTGCCATCGTGCCACTTAAATATGTTTTTCGATGTTATATATGTGTGCTTAATTTTGCCACTTCACCACTTAATGTTTTTCGATGTTATATATGTGCGCTTAATTTTGCCACTTAAAATATGCCTCACGATTTATATTTGTGCGTCATTATGTCATTTAAGATATGTCTCACAATTTATATGTGTGCACTTAGGATTCGCAATAAAATACGCGCGTTTTATTTTATAGCATCACTGTAACTGTGAACGCGGATATGCCATCATTAAAATGAATGTTTTGTCTCTTGACCTTAAATTTGCCACTATGCCCTATACTATGCTGCTCTTAGCCGTCTATAGACGTTGTCACCCACTCACCACGTTGAGGTGGCAGCGCATTGAGTGGGGTAACCCATAAGAAGGACATAACTCATCTAGATAGACTACTGCAGTGGGTCAAAACAGCTGGCCAATGCTACAGATACTTGGCAACTCCGTAACAGGCCAATTAAGTACTTGACACTGCCTTATCAACCAAATAAACTCGCCTAATAATACCAACCATCCTTCCCTACCTTCCAATACCAACCATCCTTCCCTACCTTCCATGGCAAGTCTATCACATACACAGCAAATCCATCATCGCTGTCACCAAAGTATATGTCCCCCTATGAGTGAGGTTTATAAATATCAAAGAATGAATGCATCTACTGTTAAACAGTAGATAAAATTATAAAACGTTACTTCTTTTTAAACAGCCAAGTTCCAGGTAGCCTCATCTATGCAGGTCTTTTTAAACCATTTTTATGGGAAAAAAAATGGTGTTACCGCTCCCTCCCTGCACTCCCATGCTTTTTTAGTAAAGCAACCGAAGACTCCCTAGCTGTTTTAATCAGTAGTAACGACGGGCGGTGTGTACAAAGGGCAGTGACATGTTCAGCATGATCTAGCATAGTAGCTCATGTTTACTAAAGAGCCTTATTGATAAAGCATAAAAGATATTGTAGATGTGAAGGACTAATACCAGTCAAACAAGCTAAAGTGAGGAATAGATTCAGCGTTAACACCTCATCAGTGTAGCACAAATTCAGCCCAATAAACTTTCAGTAACAGAGTTTGAACGTTCACAGCAGGCCGTCCACCGTACGCCAGGGCTGGATACCTGACTGGCAACTTTCGCAAGCTGCGGCCACGATGCGCTTTCAATTCCCTCTGATTTACACCTACAGCCATCGTCCAAAAGTCTGGCAACATCTGTGCAGCATCACACATCATCTATAAACTCACATAACTAATTGACCTTATCAATCCCTACATCAATCTCTTACTCTAACTTTATCACATAGTCCCAAAATATCTACAGAGCTTTACAGACTTGCCATAGCCTCATTCTTCCTCCAGTCATTTATTTTATTCAGACTGGCAGTCCATACACTTGGAGAGGCTGCTGTAAGAA
>CAJVPI010000296.1:0-36290 GCA_910592345.1 Paraglomus brasilianum
GGGACTACATCGGAGTATTCCACATGCAGTGCAGAAGCCATATCGAGAATAACAATGGTAAAGGCGTTTATCAGCAATCATGTAATACTTGTCTTTATACTTGGTGAATCCTTGTATGAGTTTGTTGCGCTCCTCAAGCCATGTGAAATATCGTCTATATTGATTGACATCATTATTGTACTTGTGTGTTGGAAGTGAATATATTCTGGTAAACTCACTCACAAGTGTTGGTGTACATTCTTCGCTGTTTCCAAGGAATACCAGCGTTATCTTGGAGTAACGATGACGAGCGTAGTAGACGTTGTCAAATTGAGTTGGTTTTATGGTAATTTTCGAGCGAGAAATCCATTTAAGTTTATGTTTACTTTCTAAGGAGACTTGAATCAAGTTGTCAATTGCTGGATTATGCATTATCATTGACCAGAACTAACGACGTCGTATGAATAAAATTTTCAAGTGTGGAATATTTCAAACTTGTGTTACATCGCACGTTTATCCTCCTGCAGTTTATATCACTGGGTATCGCATCTTGGTAGCTATAGAGAAATTTGCTCGTTTGTTCAACAGTTGTATGCACCTCTTAGGCACATACTAAATTTCCTCAACCAGATAACCGAAATCCCAAGCGTTTCCTTTGCGATATCATTAAAGTGATGAATTTCTCGAAGCTCATAAACGCCGTTACTAACCGTCAATCCCCTTTTCTGGTAATTATATACTGCCAAGTATCATTATACTGTTTAGGCATAACAGACAGACCTTCACCGTATCATTCTTTATAAGTCAACGAATGTGCTGCGATATTTTATTTGCACAACAATCATATATCTTGTTGATCATAATAATGGTAAGGAAATAATATTCGGGCTGATAGCATAAGCGAAGAGAAGGAATACACTTAGCCAAGAATCCGTAATTACAGTTTTAATTTTTTTAAAAAAGTTATCTATTCAAACTACACTCCACCACTTGCGCTATTCCTTCCTAAATAATAAAAAGTCTGCTTGTAAGTCGCTTCTCTAAATTTGCTTTATTATTATCGTTAAATATTAAAAGTTATCCAAGTTGGCGATAATTTCAGGGTAACGATAGTATGAAATTTGGAAATCAGTGTCACCCTACGTTAATTCTTGTTGTATATTATTCCCTTTCTATTTATTCCTATAAATAAATCAATGTGATTACAAAGCATCAGCGACAAGTTCGAGTCTGATATTTATCTCACTAATTTGCTGTTAAATAATTATATATATATATATCAACTAAATGTCGTTATCAATCTTTGGCTTACGCGCATATTGATACAACAATTAGCAACAATGAACACCTACAGTAGTTATCATGTTGCGTCCATTCTGGTGATTATTTTACTCAATTTTCATGTTCCTATTGCTCGCGCTTGCTATGTGAGACGACAATACTGAAAATTATTCAATGCCCAAATTCAAATATTTAAGCATTATGAGACTTTGGGCAATTGCGCTTAATTAGAGTTGCTACTCGCAATTATTTTTCTTAGCATAATTAACCTAATAGTCGCTAAGTTGAAGGCTGATTTAAACACGTTTACCGTATATTCTCGTGAATAAGCACACCGCCCCATGATTACCACGATTATCTGCATAACGTACCCCTCATTAACAGTTTATTACATAATGCTAAGTTTGTTATTTACGTGACGGTTTGCCGATCATTTTCATATGATCGAGGGGGAGGTGCTTATTCACGAGAATATACGGTAACTGACAATTAAATATGCAAAACCCGAGCGAATTAATTCCAACTCATGATTAACGATTTTTTCGCTCAAGACAATTACCAGGCACGAGAAAATACATGTTTTCTAAATATGCTTTAATTCGAGTATAAATGAGCTACTGAATATTTGAGTGAATTTCTATACTGGATTGGTGATTCTCAATTAATTGCCCTGGAAATTGTCCCGATGCGATTATTTTTGCATCACTGCCCGTATTTCTGTCACGATATGGATTTTTTTTAGAGTGAATGTCACCTCCAATAAATGATGAACTGACGTATCAGGATCAACGTGAGGAATCGGAAGCTTATTAGACATAAACTCTGCGCGCAGTTGTAAAATCAGGCGTCCTCGTGCAAGATCGACCTGCTCTGGGTCGCATTGTGAATTGCGAGGTGTGCAGAACCACAAAAATAAACAGTATTTGCAGTTTCACCACTTAAGACAAAGTTTCAGTGAAATAACTGAAGAAACGAATGCTGAGAATGTTGTCGAGATTGTCGAGGAAAGTAAAAGTATGTTTTAATGTTTACAAAGTCATGTTAACTTGCGTCTTGCTCTTTTGCTTTTGCTATTTTCTTATGTCCGAAAACATGCTTGAATAGTCAGAAAAAAGATTGCTGGTTTCTGTGATATGGTGTTAATACGTAATCGGTTCTATTAATATTAATACAGATGATGTAGAAATAGACCCAAACACTTTTCTTGACAAAACAGTTACTATTATAATTATGGATGATTGTAACAGCATCAATAGTATTAGTATGTATTGATAACATGCTAATAGCGTTTTTAAATAAACTTGGATTTTAGGTTCTTTGCAATCATGCGCACGTGCAACTGCAACATCGAATACCAGATGGAATATTATCGTAATTATTATTCAGTTACACTAAGTATATTCTTTCCGACGGTAACAAAAATCGGCCATAATAGCATCACTGATTGTAAGTTTGCTGGTCTAAATAAAGTTTAAGAATATATGAATGGATTGCCAAAGTAAAAGAAAATTCTTACCATCCAAGGATAAATAAGCAGGAAAGATGGGCAGGAAGTTCTTTCCGTATACTGTATTGTTCATTTGCGCCCCTATAAAGTCTTTACATAATAAGTTGACAAACACCGAGACTCATCATAGCGAACTCTTTCTCCGATGGCAGCTTATCACTGCGCGTCTACACATGTAAAATCACCTTGTTACATCTATACAATAGTGACTAGTGCTCGAGTAATAAGTAATATAAGTTTCTGAATTGTTACTATTGTATACAAGTATTAGGGATCTACACAATACTGTCTTTCTATTTACCCTTAAATGAGGAAGGGACAACCATAATAAGTGTTGGTAGAAATGTCATACTGATTATCGAATATACGCTGCGATTTATGGTGGGAAAGTCGGCCCAAGACATTAATATCTCCAAACGACTCAGCTCGCAATAGATGGAAAGTTTGCACCAATAAGAGTGTCCTTTGCTTTCGAGCTCGTGTTGCACTCTCCTTGTCAAATAATATTTCACGAACTGGCCATATTATTCATAATGATCGGTTGAGAGAATATTCCCTCACAATTAAAAGTTATCACTCGTATTAAATCTGTTTATAAGGGAAACGCCGTGAATTCCTGCCCAAGCCAAGAGCTTTATTATTATGTTTATTATCTGCGAAATTAGATTAATTTGAAACTGCCGGCCGCGCAGACGCCGAACTTGTCAGCAGAAACAAATACCTATTCACCGCTGCATACGTATAGCTATTATATATGCATTTCCCCAAAATGATACGACATATGCTATAACATTAGCGATTAAACTTACTCATGCCCAGTAAACGCGTTTACGCGATAAACAACCAAATGATTACCTACCGAATTCCCTCTCGTTCTTCATTTTCTTTTATAGACCACTGTTATTCCATCCAACACACCTTGTTGCAGCGTCAACACCTGCAACATGCACAGTCTCCCAGAACAAGATCAATTGTGGTACGAGAAGTTGTTTGTACCTATATTTCGAATAATATTCCTTCACCCGAAGGCGCTTGCGTTTATTGTCGATGTGTTGAAGAATGAAATCGGATGGAACGTTTTCGCTGTGAAAACAGGATAGAGATGGGATAAGTATAGGCAAACTTTCGATCGATCAAGGGAGCAAGAGACAACAATAATAACGCACAGGCAATCGGAAGAGCACCATTTTAATGGTAGGTGACTGGAAGAATAACTTTTCAAGATTCGTTGTAGATTATTGTTGTTCATTCGAGAAATATTGAGCGGTCATGAAAGCGATATGTTGACAATATACGTGTATTTCGCAAACCATGCAAACTTTTACTCCGATTTTCATAGATTGACAAGCACCCCGAGTATCGTTATTTATAGTTATATAGTACATGCACATATTAATTCGGTATAGCAATAGGGAGCTAGAGCCCCTTGATCTCCTGGAAGGCGGAGAACAAAATTGCTCCGAAAAAAGAATCAAGGAATAATAATGTCTATTGATACTAATGATTGGCGCGAATCTGATTTTAAGTTTGTATTTATTCCCAACTATGGAATCAATCTGAATATCCCCCTTTACCCTTTGCCATTTAAGTGCAAGCAAAGAAGAAGAAGAAGCGAGATACCATTCCGCTCAGTAGACTAATACTAACGAAAAGCAAACCCATGACCTCTGAAAGTTATTTGGATGACATGTTAACACGAACGAGGATTAGTTTAATAATTTGCTAAGCAGATGACCCGTTGAGAGTCCCATTGGCTCGGAATAAAACTCATGGGTGGGAATAAAAAGCGAAACTGTGAAACGTCGCGCTTGACATATGCATTGTCTCAAAATACCTGATTACTAGTTTGCAGAACATGTTTTTGTAACTTACCTCTCAAAAAACAGTAGGAAGTGAATCTCGCAAAATAATTAATTGACACGTAGCGGGTTCACAGTCTTGTGTGGTTGAGCTGCAAAATAAAATATGGGCATTGTGTTTACAGAGGATTCTTGATAGTAAGTTTATTTGTAATACACGTATCAAGAACTTGGGTTATATCGTGAAAAAATAATTATCCTAAATAAGAGAATTAAAAAGACTATTTGCAGCAGAACACTATGATTCGACAATTGATATGCTCTCTTTGACCATCAATATCTCCAATAATTTATTGAAAGGAATTTGCGAACCGTCTCTCACTGTAAAAATTGTAGATTTGAATAGTGACTATACAGAATACTAATATACCCCAGTTATGTCATGAAGTTAGATCTAAAGACCATGGAAATCGTCACCAAGGTTACAAAAAGGCCGAGTGTTAGTGGCGACACATGATCTCAATTTTTGCGTAGCATATTTCTTCCCGGATTTGGCAAGCCATGAACACATTTTGGTTATATTGACATTCTTCAAAAATACTCGTATTAGACGGACAGGCCAAGCGTTATCTGTCATTGGTAAAGATTAATAGTGGTTTATTAACGAGATTGCGTAATTGCCAAGCAAACTTAGTTAGATCGCGCGAAAATTTAACTCGTTAAAAGATGCAACTTGAAAACACACCATCCGAGTGGTAGAAACGTCAAACATGATAAGCATAATAATATCAATGCATTCTGTTGTTTATTTAAATTAATAGTTTTATGAGTCAAAATAATGATATGGATTAATGTTGGATAAAAACTATTTTATAAATCTATGTTTTCCATATTAAGGTTTACGACTTTTTCTTCTTATCGGACGCGGTGCACACGTTCCTTGTCCGATTGCCCTATATTTTTTTAGCTCCTAATCCGCTGGTTTTCCTCTTTTGCTCACGCAATTCAGCCATTCTCTACAATAAATTCACAATCATTAGTCTATCGATTGATTACCAAGTCATTTGGACGATTATATTATATCGTTCATACCTGACGTCTCTCTTCTCGACGTTTATGCAATTCAGCAGCTTTTTCTTCTTTTGCAACCACATTTGTTGACGTTGATTGTGAGGATAACGAGGATTTTTGAGATGATGGCTTTGCAGTCCAGTCATTATCCCAACCATCCTCGCCGTTACCCCACCCCGAATCATCCAAGTCCCAACCATCCGTCTGATAAGCAACTACAAGACAAAAGTGAAGCGTAGAATGTTTGATCAGTTTTTACGTCGACAAAGAACATGTACAAAAAACCTTTATAGTACATAGTTCGGCGATCTTACTTCGAGAAGTTCCACCAAGTTTCATCAGTGAAGCAGTAGCGGATACACCAAGCTTCATGCCAACACTAGATTGGCCTGCCATGTTTAAGAGTGTGTCATTGAGATAAACGAAATACCATATAGCAAATAAGCTTTGATAGACATATTAATTATGTTATACTTACTCTCGTCCTTCTTTCCGCCAACTTCAATCGAATCATCACCACCCCAGCCATCCGAAGCATCACCACTAGCATTATCCGCAAACGACAATCTTAATGAACTGGTACTGGTGGCAGGCGACGTGTCATTCTTTCCGGAACGAATTCCCAAAGAAGAATCATTGGAAGGTGATTGGTTATTTGACGACCTATCTGGTGGTGCAAGATCTCCCTCACCAGCGAGCTTTTCTTATGATAGACAAATGTTGACAGATGAGCACAAGGGAGTAAATGCGTTGTAGAAGCTGTAGATCAATTTCATCAGAATAATTTACCTTTTTAGTGAGCGAAGTCACTGCCCAACCACCCCAACTCTCCGCGACCGTTGCTACAGCACCAGCCACTACAGATACACCACCGGTGGCTGATAGCGTATTCTGAGCCGTGCCATTAGACTGTTGTGGTAGAGTCGCACTATCCGGCTTTATCGTGAATGAAAGCAGTGCTCATGATCAATAATTGTTGATAGTATATCACCTTTTTCCAACACTAGAGATACTCTTAATTACCATTGCTTCTGTTAACTTCTCTAATCTCTTGACGAACATGTCTAGTGTTTTGAATGCTTGTGTGCGTACTTGCCTATTTATTGGATAGCGTTCATTAGCATATTAAAATATCAGTAAGAGCATCTTCTTGTACTATTTACATACTTTTCCTTGTCTATTAAAGCTGTAGAGACACAGGGCACTATTTTCGTTGCACACTCGGATGCATCATAGTATTGTAAAGTGGCTAGTAACAAGGCCGTGATTAGTAGAGTCAATATACAACGAGAATTTGGTATTGGATATATGTGTGTGTGTATACCTGCTAATGCCATTAAGCTGGCAACCCTGGCATGCGGAAATGGATCCCTTAGGGCGCGAGTGAATGCAAGGACAAGTACTTTTTTCTTTGTCTGTCGATGAAATTGGTTCAGCATACATTTCTAGCAGCAAGGCCGCAGTCTTTAAAACAGATGCTATCTGACGTACACTTTCGTTGAAATGTTTGCTAATCTTTCCAAGACATATTGTAGTGTTGGTGCGAATACCCGGCTCATCATCAGTCTGCAGTTTGGCAAGATATCTGAGCAGATCGTTGTTCAATATACGATCTGACAGCTGCAGTTAACGTAATGTGTAGTTAGTATTCTGATATATATATAACCCTATGCTTAATTACACTTGTCGTGTTGGACTAACTTTTGGTGCGAGTAATAAGACAGACTTGACGGTACTTTCTCGAATGATGGGTGCTGTGTCGGTAAAGCCCGTTGCCTGCAATTAGATGATTCGTTCGATCAGTAGTCAACAGCAATTTCCAAAAGACGACGCGTTTGTACTTACCATGTGAGAAAAAATCTTATCATTTATAACTTTTTCGCTCAGATTATCAATAAAAATGGAAAAGTTTTCCAGCAGACTCAAACGTATTGTTCGGTCAGGCATAGCAAAGAGCTTTACTAGCAGTGTTACTATTGTGTTCTCGTATTCCTCTTCATTAAGAAATGACCCAATTTTAATTATTGGATCTAGAACTTTAGCACCACCTGTGAAATGATTAGAGGAAACCGAAATGAATATTACACACTTGGAGGAGATGTGCATCCAGAGTACGCGCATTTTACCTGATCCGTATTCGACAGAGTGTATGAGCTCGGGTAATATTTTATACTTGCAAAAGTCGCGATGAATATTATCTAATGAAGAATTTAATTTTCTATGTGGATTGTCAGACAATCACTTGCTGGTATTAAATAATTGACATGGTGCATCCTATCGTGCCAAATGACTCACTTGATAAATGCTTCCTTTTCTCTATCGTCTTTGATGCTCATATTTTCGAGGAATAGAGCAGTCTGAATAAAATCGTCCTGGAAGAATCCCTCGTCGCTTAAACCATGTTCAATAAAAGAGGATATATTAGGCCTACTTCGTGGGTTCTGTGATATCAATGGCTTGTATTGCCGTGCCAAGTTCTTATTAGATAAGCGAACATGATAATAAATTAATGTGAGTATAAAATCGCGTAAATTTGCTATCGTCTTATTAAACAACGCCTTACTGATGGGATAGAGCCCCGACTGGACAATTGGTCTGTTGTGTTGAATTGGCCATTGTATACTTCATATATAAGAATGCCATAATTCCACGTATCTATGACATGTACGTCGAAACTAGTCTCAAATAATAGAGAAAACAGTCATCATATTATTATGGGAATGTTTGTACTGATAAACCCTCGCATTGAAGTTTTCAGTACTCACTCTTTTAACACAGTCCAAGACCCTTTAATTATTTCGGGAGATGCATACTTCTTGGCATCTGGCATTAGACCCCCATAAGTCTACAGGTCCATAATAAGCAGTGTACTTGTTAGCTTAACATTCGGTGCGAGATAATTACTATGCTCGAATATTTGATATTTACATGTATAATAGGAGATTCTTCCTTGATAGAACTCATTAGTTCAAATCCGCCCAGCTTCCATTCTCCGGCTTTATTTGTGAATATTGAAGCTATGCGAACATTGCCATGAATTATCTGGCAATCGTCATTGAGAAATTTCAACACGTTCTGTAATACAAGAAAAGATGTACGATATCAGACGGAAATGACACCTAAATGAAATTGTAAATCAAACAAGTTTTTTCTAAACGACTTACGGCGATCTTGTATAATCCCCACAGTTTTAAGTTATTGTCTATGGATTCGTTTAATTGCGTTTGTAATGGTACAACAGGATCTGTCACGACATAGATGTAATCGTCTGTCTAAAATTCAAATAGAATCAATATTTCATCCCATTATCGTGAATACAACACATTCAACCGACATACCTCAACACCATCAACATATTTCAACAAATCGGGATGTCTAATTGTCCGCATCTTCCTAAACGCGTTCTTAGCTAGCGGAAGCTTATCCCTGTTTCTAGTACAGTCAAACGTGAATATGGACACTGGACTGTCATCTTCCTATGAGAAATAACATGTTAGATGAATAGAACAACTAATTTGTATCAAAGCCGAAAAACCGAAGAGTACCTTTTTAGTGCCAGAGCGCAGCTCCCATATAGAAACACCGTCGTATGAATCTACCTTTGTACCGATATTATAAGGAAAAGCCGGAATGTCTTTTCCTAGAATTGCTCTCGACAGAGTTGATTTCAAGTAATCCATACTGGAATGGGAATGAGCTTGTGACAAGAAACTATTGCAGATATTTTGTAGCGTCACACGGATACGTGTCACAAATCACATTGTGATGTTATAGAAAATATCATATGCCATCGTGTGTGATGAATAATCAATTATTATTACCGTGCCTTTGCGTCATTACGTTCCCTCATTCTCGTGATGGGAAAATGAAAGATGAACTCTTTTCTCCCACACCCAAAGGGATTTCTTTCAACGCTTTGCTCGCTCAAATTTTCTATCACTCAGTCGCATAACTGTATTCACCAACTGAAATGTCTGGAGTCACTGACACAGCTCACGTCCTAGCTGATTTCAGCATTAACCCTATGGGGTGCGAAGTCAGTACAAGCAAGGTACATAATTTTTTTTGTAAAACCCGTCCATTTCGATCGAAGCAGTTTTTTACATGTTATTATGTATTATCTATATTTAGTATCTGAGAGAGGCGATTAAGATTGTCGACGAGTCTGGGTAGCGTATCCGAGTATGAACATGTTACAAGCCGCCATATATCTTGCAATCCTAATGTTGCTCTTTTATCCAGACTTAATTATCATACCCATGCTAGTGGAACTAACATAGGTATGACACCATCATGAAATAATTGCTATCGATGTCTTGTTGCACGTTTTTGATACGCATTACCTCTACATTGTGCAGAGGGCAAGCTCGATGAAGTAATGATTGTTGTTCGAAAGTGTATTGATAAAACCCATAGTATGGGATGCCCTCGTGCCGATACTATTGTCAAGCTTCAGGTGAGATAACAAAGAAGTGTGGGCATGCATGAAGCAGAAATTAGAGCATGCATGAAGCAGAAATTAGAGCATGCATGAAATACAAGTTAGAGCATGCATGAAACACAAATTAGGCACGCGCTTCTTATTTGACGCAAATTCTCTCTTTTAGACTCGTACCGACAAGTCCAAGACCATCCGTGACAGGTAATTGTGATAATGCTTATTCTTTTGCACGCGTCGTAATAAAATATTGACTATCTTGTTTTCATATGTAGCATGAGCATTACTAAATCGAGGATATAAACGCTATTATTTTAAAAGTAGTATTTTGCTAGTTGTGCTGAAGATTGCATTTGCTATTTGTGCTGAAGATTGCAGTAGCTTTGCTAAAGTATTTTAATAAAATGTATAAGATCGGTGTTTATAGTTGACATGAAATTGTAATGGAAACATTTGGTGAACTTGTAAAATTTCTTCTAGACACATGTTATAAATCGGTTATCACAACATGCTACCCAGCAACTACAGTGTAGTGACCAGAAGTTTTGCTTCAACAATACAATGTGTGCGAATACAAAGTTGGTAGGAAAATATTAGATGGTGAACTTTATGATACAGAATATCATATTGTGTTTGAACAGACTATAAACTTAGTACACGGAAAGTGCATTTATTTGCACACATTTACCATTTACTGTATTTCTTGATCTATATATGATTAATAGTGGGTAGGACTACTACTTTGGTTGTCATCCACGGTGTTTCTTCCTTTGAATGCAGACAGTGTTCCTGATGACTCTCAAGTACAAACTTGTAACTTTCAAAATTAGGCGTTTGCGACAAAACAACATTACACCGATTAACATTGTGGCTTGTCTCTTTTGTTTGTGGCGTTATATCAAGAGTTAATTTCACTATAACATCACGTGATACAATATAATAAAATACTATACAGATCAGTAAATATAGGTAATGTCTCACGATTCCCCATTTGTTTCTTCTCAATTTTCGTTGCTTTTTCTCCCTCCTATGTTCGGCGGTCAATCATATTCAATGCCAACTCGCAGACAAGCAAAAAAAAGACCTCCTATAGTGCATCTACCCTATCTAAAAACACATAAATGCAATTGGCTAAGATGCAAATATTACTTTCTGACTCCACAAGAGTTAGTTGGTCATATACAAAACAAGCATTTGGAGAAACTGTTGACTATTAGTGTCTTTACCTGTAAATGGAATAACTGTGAAGAGTTTAAACTATCACAAAATGAACTATTAGGGCATATTAGAGAAACTCATCTGAAATACAGAGGAGTCAGAGGTGAAGGGAGAGGTGAAGAAGATTCAGGGACGAAGGTAAAAGAAATCGTAAAGAATAACAAAGTAATTCGGTACCCATCTTTTTGACGGGATACCCCTCAATATTGACATATATTTCGCACATGTTAATCCTTTCTAGAAAAAATTAAGAAATCTCCAAGTGGAAAACGCAAATCTTCGAACTCGGCTGAAATCAAATGAGAAGAAGATATTTTTACTGAGAAATCAGTACGAGTCAAACAAATCAAACCTCGATGATATTCTCAATGAACTTGCTCGCTGCCGTGAGTCCATCGACATTATCCAGAAGCAGAACCGTGCTTATGATGATTTGGTACGCAGAGAGTGGGCTGAAGAGCAATGTCATAATATAAAGGATGTTTACATGGATGAGCAGACTATGGACAATGTTTTTGAGAGTGAGGCTAGAATAAAAAGAGACTGGGACACGGATGTAGACATGTCCCCCCCGTCATCGGATGTAGATCCGAGTTGTAAAGGAAGTTTTCGATGTTCTTGGAAGAATTGTGGACAGTTATTTATAGATAAGGCATCATTGAAGGCGCATGTACGATGGATACACATAAGCAATTCACAGTTACAGTCTCCCGCTAATCAATAGACACCTTTACAAGAAAATTTTGGATGTAAAATAGATGTATAATCAAATGGACTTTTATATAGATGCACAATTCAATTATCACAACATACATGAGCCTTTTCCTCTCATCAAAATATGTTATGTATCCAATTGGATAACAAATATTGTAGAATAAATAACTAAATATTATATATATACTTACGGATATACGTGTGACTGTCTGCTGAAAATGAAGTATGGTGCGAGTGTGATGTGACTAATTATAATGGAATATGGCGTTTTCCCAAACTGTCAAACAGGATTGGTGTAATTCAGTCAGGATTTTTAACCGTTAGTCATTTTCTTCTCTATACAAAATATAAACATCATATAAATATATAAGAAGAATAAGTTACCCAACTCGGGTCGATTTGATTCACATCAATAGGTTCCTCGACAAGAAATGGGATTATTTCTATCTCGTATTAGCGTTAGAGAAAACTGACTACTTAATTACTATGAGATAACCATCTAATTATAATACCTGAAAAATTCCAATATAAATCAGTATTCTAATATTTTAATTGCAAACATTTGTCAAACTAACTCTTTTTATTATATGAAGAAATCATAAAAAGTATATTTACTGTATACACGTATATGATTATCTACTATAATAACATTTAAATAGCAAACTTCCTACCCTACGCGAATTATACACACTTTTCTCGTATAAACCGCGCAATTCAGGCCTTTTGGTTATATAAAGTAGTCATTATCATTTCAAAAATAGTCCCCATTTTCTTCAAGACACGGAATATATTGGTCCCCATTTTATGTTATTACCGCCGATATTAGATTTCAAAACGCGATTGAATGAGAAGATGAGTTTTTAATTTTTCGTTTGTGACTGTCAAATCATTACATTCGTATAATGACAAAATCACGCACGCACAAAAACAAAATTCGAGAATGAAAATCTATTCCGGCCAGTCGAATATTAGGAACCACGTATCGCCAGTTTTTTTTCCTCTCTATTATTCGTGCTTGGACTACGATTAATGACTAGAATATTATTCTGTAATTATTAATCGCGATATAATTTGCAAATTGAATCTATCCTTGCATTAGCTCTACAATAATCTTCGTTGGAATTTATCTCATATTTTTGCCAGCTTATCTTAATCGTAATTTTGTTTCGTACTTTTATTATCAAAGGAATAACCAGATACTTTTTTGATCCTCTGCTCTGAAGCTGATATTAAACTTGCTGCAAAAGATAAACCGTGCGTCCTGAATCTGGACCACGATACGTAGAAAGTTTAATACGATAAATTCTCTCACACGGAATTAATAAATGGTTCGAATATTCTGTAAACGATAACTATTTTATGGAAACAGATATCATGTCATCATACTACGTGTCGTAGTATTGCACGTGGTCGTATAAATAGTTATTTCTATTTCTTGTCCTGAATTACCTAATCGACGCAGTCGACTAGACAAACACCACCATTTATTTACAACGATTTCAACCTAATGTTCGCAAATTTACACAAAAATATCGAAATAGTTTTAACTCGAAAACTAAGAAATATATATGATCGAGGTAATGCCTTTTTTCGATTTTGCTTTCTTTTTTTCTTTCTTAATTCTACGCCAAAACATGATTTAATTAATTATAACCCACCCGATGAGTTTTGAAGTGCTCTATGTACCAGTTCCTCCATGTTTTCTACCATTCTCTCCACGTCCCATAATTCAAATTCTTTATCGCGTTCTTTCAATCGTGCTTGTTGTTGTTCTAAAGCACGTTGTCGTTGTTGCTGTTCTTTTAATATTCGTTCATTCTCTTTCCGTTCTTGATCCTTCTTCCACTTACTCCAAGCTGGGTAATCTATTAGTGCTTGCATGCAACCCCATTCCTGTATCTTTTGTTTAAGCCATATAAGCGAGACAGGTTTGGTCAAGAAGTCATTGCACCCTGCTGCGAGCGCATTTTCTTTATCTTGTCGTGATGACGATGCTGTCAGGGCAACAATTATAACGGGTGCGCGCATTTCGTAATTTGGAGATGTGGCAGGTGATGAGCACGGAATTGCGTCCAATACGCCTATGTTCTGTAACTGTTCTAACCGACGAATCTCTCTTGTGGCCTGTATCCCATCCATTACTGGAAGTTGAATGTCCATCTACGATGAATCAATGATTAAGTTTAGTACCACTATTGGACTGAAATAATTTTGCTCGGATAAAAAGTTTTGAATATTTCCCATACGTACCAGGACAATATGAAAATTACCATTTCGCCATTTATCAACAGCTTCTTGCCCGTTGTTGGCGGTTTCATATCTTATTTTGAGTTTTTTTAAGAATGTTTTTATAATGTTCTGATTGATTGGATTGTCTATTAAACAGTAAATCAGCTTTAATAACATAGTTACACGGTTATGTTAGTTTATTAATTTACACAGCTGTTAACATACCTTCGACTATCAATACGTTGATAGGAATACTTGCTGGTTCTCTAGGCTTTGGTAGAGGTTTACTTCGGCTCCCCGTCACACCGTTAGACGGTGATTGCAAGACTGGCGAGTTTAACGGTATAGGGGCAGTCTTTGGTCCGCTGACTGATTTAGTAGAACCGCCAGTAACAGGCGATGAAGGCTCTGAAAGTGTCATTCCGGATCCCTGCAGGTTTTCTACCCTAAGCGGTGTTTCTTTCTCCACTCCCTTTACAAACACAGCACCAATCGGCTTAGCATTCTTAGGGATAATTAATACGCCTCCTCCCGGTCCCGTCCTCGGACTTGATGAGCCACTTCCGGGTGATCTTCCGACTGATGGAGTAGAAGTGGACATGGCTGCAGCACTGCTAGAGAAATATGTGTTGGTAGGCTGTTCTGTGCCATCTTTATTATGTTCCGCATCGCTAGTGTATCCTGGATGGCCTGGACTCATTGGCGACGTCGCTATAGGCATAAAGGCAGGATCAACTACAACCTTATTGAGGGCTGTATGTAATGCGGTGAGAAACCGTCGTGGACCAGCTGGTTTAGGAATTACCAGCACTTGAGGTAACGGATATGATCTAGAATCCGTGGGAGAGAAGACTGTTTGGATCATGTCCTTTACCAATTTATAATTCGATAAAGACGTAAAATGTATGATTGCAGTATTGGGTTGTGAAAGGTTTGGAACGTGCATAGGATGTTTAGTTCTTGATAGCCGATTATTGTTCATCGCAGGGCCTGTCCTATGGGATTGTGAGTCTTTCTGTGAAGTTAGCCACTGTCTCAGTGCCTCAACATCATCATCAATAATAATAAATGTTGGTACTTGTGCATTGCGAGCGCGTATTTCATCGACTTTGTCTCCTTTGACAGTTGAACTTAACGCTATGGTATTAGGCACCGATGACGCTGATCTAGAATTTGATCGTGAATCTGACTGCCCTGTTTCTGATCGGGGAGTCTCGAAGTCTTCTTCCCCACCCACAGGATGATGTGAAATGTCAGTTCCCCAGGTAGTCAAACAGCTAGTTAAATGCTTAGCGAAAGGACTCTTGCTAGTTGCATATAGAGCAACTCTTAGCCCACGTAGACGTTGAGAGAACTTGATTAACTCCTCGATAGAAGGTTCACCAGACATGACGGAATATGAATTTCGTTTTCGCGTATCCTCGTCTACTAATGGATAATCGGATGGTGGACCGGCTTCCATCTCTAAACTGATAGAGTAGCGTTTCTTTCTATCGCAAGTCTCTGTTATCAATGTAGCACCCAGGCTGCTCAACATGTTATTAGCTAACGCGATAGCTGGACTAGAACTTGATGTCTCAGTGACTGACGGATTAATTGCGTGGCATATTTCAAACGTACAGTTAAACTTATCGTGTGATCTAATAGGCTTATTTTTCACTGGCAGAAGTTCTCCATAATTTGACGTCTGTACATGAAGACCCAACTCAATAGAGCTTCCGGGCTGTATTTGGTCCATGACACGCTTCAGAATATACATACACGAGTATCTGAGTGCTGATTCATCGCCAATGACGTTAAGATGGTAAAATGCATAATCGACATGATATATTATTAACTCGACTTGCGCAACTGCTGCGCCGCCCGCTGTTGCATCGCCTATATTCTGCACCATCTGACCAATATCAAAACAAGTTCTCACATCCGACAAAGGTATACCAGACGGTGTAGCATAGAGCAGCGCAGATAAACTTTCAATGTGAGTTGATATGTACTCGATAGCCTTGAGTGAGGTATGCACCGCATCAATGGAAGCCGTCGGAACAGGTATCGAACAAGCTGTCAGCTGCTCATGTGAACCAGAAAGAAAGTTTGATGGTGCTAATTGCTCGATCGTTTCCAGTGCCATCTGAGTGTTTTGGCACAACAGTGTGGATGCAGTGTTCAAAAAATCGTGTTTTCTTTCTTTAATAAACTCTATTGTGTCAGAAAATGCACGTCGTGCCTTAGCACGTTCATCGCAGAGAAGAGCTTGCCGCCTAAAATTCTCTCGAGCATATGCGCTTAGTATTTTATCGAGTACCAGAAAACATGGTGCTGCTATACATGTTCCCAGACCAACAAATTGAAAATAATCCATGACCGAGGAGCCATACGGATGAAACTTTTCCATCACTTCTTGATTCTGCAGTATTACATGACCTACACTTGTTACTATTGCTCCCTTTAGGGCTTCATTAATTACTGAGGTTAATTGAGCCACATTCCATAACCGCCGTAATGAATATATCCAGAAGGCCACACTGCCAACAGAAAACAGCACCCAGAACAAGCTGTTACGCACTAAGAAACTACATACGGCGGCATATAGGGAGGCAAGAAGACAAACTACTAATGCTAGCGTGGTGGCCTTCATGAGCACTTCGACTACATCCCCGACTAGTAAATCGAGAGCAGGTATTGTAGGGATGCTTTCATACTCCTCCTTTATTGCTGACAAATGAGAGCGGTCTTTCAAGTTTATGTTCTCCTTAACGGAATTACTCATTACAGTTGTGCTTTTAAAAGACGACTCGTACAAATGCACTTGCTGAAAGTATAACTGGAATATGGATCGGGTTTCGGCATTCATACGTTTATATACTTTCCATAACGCATGTGCTTCGAATTCTAGAACAAATCGTATTTAAGTTAAAAACAGCACGAGGTTTTATGCGTGGGGCGGTGTGACAATGCTCCAGTTAAAGGCAAGCTCAGGTTACACGGTACAACAACGACTAACCTTCGCTATACTAACGCTCTTCCCATAATACCAATCTTCTCTTGAATATAAAAAATAGTTTATTAGATCACAGGAAAAGATTTCCTGGCACAAGTTTTATTATATTGTAAAACCAATGCCACGAAAGATAAAAAAGATGTCTCAATATAATGTTGTACCAGTCGTTTCCGAAGAGGAGTATGAGGTTGAATGCGTGCGAGATAGTCGCATAATAGACGGTGTGGAACAGTTTCTGATCAAATGGGCTGGTATAGAATAGTGTTTCTTTTGTGTTGCAGTCCTTTTATACCCCAAAAATTTCGCGTTTATTTATAAAAACATTTGAATAAACTTTGTGTGAGTAGGTTATGATGAAAGTAGTTGTACTTGGGAGCCACGCTCTAATCTCAACTGTGAGCAAAAACTACAAGATTATTTTGATCGAAAGAATAAAACGTTCGGACAGCATCAAGAAGCCGCAAAAGATTCTAAAAAAACTGTAGAAGCTGGACAAAAGCAAAAGGATTTAGAAGCACAAGGACTAACTAACCAAACTGGCAATACTGGTCATACTTCGCAAGAGCACTATCGAAAATTAACTGCGAATCAGAAAAACAAGCAAAGTCAATCTACACAGTCGAACTCTGTAAATCAAACGAAAGTAAAAGACGCTCCGACCATTACACACGCAGTAAAACCACAGAGACCACCCGTAAAACCTAGTGAACACCTGTTAGCAAATCAAAAAAAAAACGAAAGCACAAAACAAATCCAAAATACTGCCAAAACTATATCTGACAAACCGCCAAAGACGTCAAATATTTTACACAATTCATCGGTATTAATGAAAGACGAGTTTGAAACCGGGATGCGAGGACTGAATCGATTGCAGGGACTAAACAAACAGTCCGGACGAGTCGTTAAGTCTGCCCATGCAAAGAAACGGTCCAAAGACGATATTGGATCACAGAACTCGTATGTTGGTCCAATACATACTAAGAGTTCAATGTCTTTACCTCAAACACCGTATGCACGACCTGATGCTTCAAAGAAAGACGTACAGCCTCCCTCGTGGATGTCGTCTTCGGCATCAGCTGTATCTTTTGGGTCCGCAACATCGTTACCCTCGCCAACGGATACTTCACCGTCGTCCATAACATCAGACAGGGACAAAGTGGAGAAACTAATGGCAATAAAGCCAAAAAAAAAGAAACCAGATCAGTTGACTTCTGAGCCAATGATTCCTCGGAGTTTGACACCAACTGCTCCAAAAGAATGGAAAGGTTTATTATACAAAACCAAGAATGACAAGCTGGTGGGGACCATATCAATAAAACCGCTAAGCGAGCGATGTGACGAAATATTGATGTAAGTAAGATGGAGGTGTTGTCTGTTTGAGGCTGATGGTATGACGATTAAAAGACTTTGTGCTCTATATCCAGGCATGAACTCAGAGATGAAGAGAAGCTTACCCTCGACAATATAGTGGTTCAGAGCTTTGTATTTCACTTGTATAAACAATTTCCACAGGCTTTGTATACGATGCACTCATCACTTCCTCAATACCAACTAGAGCAAACAGTATTACCATTAAAATTCAGCGAGATGGTAAGTTGTCGGGAGCTTATCATTTATTCCAGTTTAAAAGAAGCCATGTTAAGATCTTGATTTATTTGAATAGGTTGGTGTTATTTGGTTGCCTCGTGTTGCTCCGCAGAATGTACTATTTGCGATTCCAACATCAACCCGAGCCTGTGAGGTTCTCCGTGTTGCCCGACCAAATGAACTTTTCATTCTTTTTCGTTTCTCCTTGGTACATGCTCCTCCCCGGCCACAAATATCAGCATTCCAATCAAAAGCTGGTTATTCTCTTGTGCCTCCGGAGGAACTTAAAGATCCCGACAGATTTGATGCCGAGTTGACAGCACAACTACTAGGAAGTATCCCATCAGAATTTGTGGCAGCACTATTCAATAAGGTCTTTACAATAATAGCGCCGGATGAATGTCATTACGAAGTACGAGACATGCAGCTATTTCTGCGCACAATGCGTGGCACGTATAAGCAAGTTAAGGAAACTGATTTGTTTGACGTGGACGTTATATTTGTAAGTCTCTGGCAATACCTTTTGCAAGTATCAATGTATTTACGTCTGTTTGATAGGTTTTTAATCCAAATTCTGCAGATACATCGTGCTATGATGAAGAATTGCGACACTTTACCTGACATTACTGCAGTGAAGAGAAGGAAGAATGTGAAGTTCTTTTTGTTTGCCCATTTTCTTGCAGATGGGCCAAATCCTGGGCTTCCTCGTGAAATATATACATCAGGTTACTATTTATCTGACGTTTAAGATGTATGTCAACCAACAGCTTATAAAAATCAATTCACATGACAGGTGGACTGGTAACTATAACGTCTCAAGCTCTTTTTGATGACAATGTTGATGTTATTAGCAAACTTGTAGAGTTCAGTAGAGCAGTAAGTATATATATATTCACTTTGGCATATATACCTATAGCACTTTGGAGCAAGATACAATCACGTTTTCTAATTTTTAGCAAAAGCTTTCACGCCCATCAGTGGTGTGGAAGATAAGTATACATAAAGATACCATTAATTACTTGGCTAATGTTAAGGATGATCCTTTACATTCAGAACAAAACAGGTTAGTTGAATTATTGACAAAGCTCTTATAACTAACTGTTTGCATTAATCTTTCACTCTTTTTTTTTTTTTGAAAAAATTTTTTAGGGCGCAAGATGTAATGCAGGCAATCAGTTTGAAATTGACAAATCAACAAATTGATGTAATAGAAACTGTCTGCCCACAAAAGGTACATAATCTGAACAACAATTTATTTTCATAATAAAAATCTAACCATGTAATTGCATTATTTAGGTTGATGATTTGACTGTTGATGAAGTATTATATTTGTGTATGCAGCAATTGCATCTCAGCTATTACAGTGAATACAGATATTTTATTGTGATTGATGTTAAAAAAGATATAAAATTACGTATTCCAGGGGTTTGTATCCTTTTGTGTATATTATTTGTTCTATTATTGTAAGATCTGTATCTAAGCTTTATATGTGTGTGCAATATCTGCAAGCATATTTTATAACTTCCATATGGAAGAAGATGGAATCTGGTTCAGAAATTCATATATTATAGGAGCAGTTCTTCTTTACTAATCATAGTAAATTTTGGATTAATTTTGTAGGTGGAACCTCTAACTTACCAGGAGTTCAGACATAGGTTTATTTTGGACAATTAGTCAACAAAAAATCTATTGATCAGTTAAGATTCAGTTCATAATTGCAGAGATTAACAAATGGTGTAACTTGCTTCAAATGCAAATGCAACATTGCTCTATACTTCAATGATTCTACATAATTTAATTTTGATAGTACTAATGTTGCAATAAGTCATTCCATTTGAATGTGATAATTATTATTGAATGAGACTGAGAAACACTGTTTGACAAAAATCACATGATATTTTATTCATTGTGCTTTTTGTAAATAATTAATATATATATAAGATATGCAAAAAATCAGACAAAAGAACACAATACTAAATACTACAAGGATTTTTTAAGTTCAAACTGCTGGAATTCACTTTTTTTGTCATATTTTTATTTTTGTCATGTCAATTAATAATTAATTACTACTTATACTGCTACTACTTCCTACTTTAATTTAAAGCACAGAAAGAGGAAGCCAACATCAAGTGGGCATGCTGCAACAAAACCAGAAAAAGTGAACATTTGACTATGTGAGCTAAAAATGACTGATGGAGTTGCATACACTACAATATATATAATTGGTTGAATGAGATGGACTTTATCACTTTCATATAACTTTCCACACATTGTAATACACCTTATCTTGCGCCAACAAAATCTCGTCGACACAAAAAAACTCCCGATGGTTACACAATTTTCCAAGCTGGTAGTGGTCTGAAACTTTTTCAGCTCTGCAACCGCTGCAACCGCTGCTGGCTCTGACTGTGGACAAAGCTAACACCCAACTTAGGACAGATCCAACTCCACTACCAGAACACGAAGCTTCCGAGGATTATAAACACTGTTTGTAATGAGAAAAACTGGCATTGATCGAGCCATTGCAGCATTAAAGGGCTTACTTGTTGCTTTTCCTGGATTAGCTAAATTTGCTATTCTAATTGCTGTTGTCATTGCAGTCTCAAACACACTATGTAATGGTATTGAAGAGGTTCGAAACAGGATAACTAGGTGGAGCGACCTGGACTGGAAAAATAGGAATCAACATTTACTAATGCTCGGGCACATATGCAACCTCTTAACAGACCCACCAGAACATTTGACGACTATCTACAAGAATCTATACAAGAATCTATACAAAACCTTTGAGAGAGAAAGCGCACAACTGGGCCGCGCCCGCAGAATCGAACAGAAATTGGCTTCACTGAGAAAAGCACGAGCAGAAATACCAGCTCCAGCCTTCTTTTCATCGATATTGAAACATGACTAAGGACCGTTTCGATCGTAACTACACTATCTGGAAGTAACAAAGAGACATTGTAACAGGTTTTTAATCGAGTCGTTGATATAATATCTGGCATTCGACGGAAAGATCGCGCGTGTTTGTTTGGGACTTGCGTTTTTTGTGGCCGTACTTAGAAACCTATAGAATATGTCGTAGATAATAGTATCATATAGAATATCATATTACATTACAAATAGGCAAGTTATTATGACTAGATGCTAACCCCCTGCATAGACTAGATAATACCTCCCGCAAAAGAGGAGGGGTACCTATACATCCTGTAGAATATGTGTCCGTAGATAATCGTATTCTATATATATTTCTGATAAGCATCCTATAGAATATGGCGCCCTGTAGGTAACAGTATCCTATAGACTATAAATGGCTGGTCCTGTAGAAATCGGATTCTAATTCTACAGGATGTTTCTCATCTACTCGTACACGTTTATGAGCCAGGCAATTCTAACCAGTACGAATTATATGGTATGTATAATCAGCGTTGATGCTCCAGTGGCATGCATGCAGTACATTCCGTGTAACGGCTCCAAAAGGCATTACAGCATGCAGTATTACATTCCTCAGGCTCCCACTTGTATATTTATTATAGTTACTTCTTCCAATTTAATAAAAAAATAGTTCCCTCCTCTCTTTCAGCGTTCTCTATGGACACCATCCTTGACAATATCGGAAGCTTAGTATTAGTACCAGCCATTGAATTGGCTGCTTCAGGATTGATTAGTGGCTTGGATTTTTTTTTTTTTGCACGCCTGAGGGATGTGGATGTGGTACTGCATAGTTAGTGTCAGCCCACTGCATTAGTCATGTGACTTTCCCCTTATTATTGAACGATGATAACGATAATAAACTCAGCTTATCGACATGAACGTAAGTCAACTCTTAAACGATGATAAAACTCATGATGAACTGATAGAACTAGAACTAGGTGAAACCGACGCTACTTGTTGGGAACAAACTTTGCAAACGCTGCAACCGCTGCTGGCGACACTGAACCCCACGAATTCCAACTCTGACTGTTGGACAAACTTAATTACCCAACTTGAAAGACTGAACACCGAGAACGAACAAAAAACTTTTTTATTGCAATCAATATGCAATTGTATTGAGGAGGTTCGAAACAGGATATTAACTAGGTGGAGCGACCTGGACTGGAAAAATAGGAATCAACATTTATTAATGCTCGGACACATATGCAACCTCTTAACAGACCCACCAGAACATTTGACGACTATCTACAGGAATCTATACAAAACCTTTGAGAGAGAAAGCGCACAACTTTTATGTGGGCCGCTCGCCGGTATGAAAAATAATTTTCTGAAAAATAATTTTCAACGCCTCGATATCGAAAAGTTATATGTAGAGATTAAGCCTCGTAACATGGAAATTGCGTCAGTGCGAAAAATCTACACAGCTGCCCAGCGCGCACTTATGGTAGCAAACATTATGACTTATGACAGGTTTGAACGAAATAAGTTACATCTAGACAGACTTAAAAATTTCAGTAGGGGGACTTGGGAGCGTTTTATTTATTTTTTTGCTAAAGTTAGAGTTGAAAATAACACGAATGTAGTTTGTGTTACAAAGCGCTGGACATATGACTTAACGACATTTGAGGCTAAGATAATAAATAAATAATTTGTTGTATTTGAACTCCATATCGTATGTTACGTTGCGTCGCGTCGACATCATCAAGAAATTTGACTATTCCAGAGTTGGATGCTATTCCGAGTTCTGTTATACAAGAAATAATTAAAAAGAAGCAAGTAGATAGTTTACGCTAGAGATGGGTTTCATTTATTGACGTCAGCGATGTCTGCCACACAGAAAGATACTTAAAAAAGTATCAACAAAATGCCATGTATAAGAAACGTCATCGAATTCCATTGTTAAATCACAAGAACGACATACTAATTACGTAGAATATACTAGTGTTCAATAATAGTCGTGTAATTTCAATATAAAAAAAACCTTATGACAAAGACATCAATATCTAATCCACGTCATCGTTTCAATTTGTTGACATAGTAGCGATTTTTCTTTCGATATCGTCAATAACTGATTTGTTGGCCTATAAATAAAAATTGCGTGAGACAAAGCTCAACAAGTGACTAAGGCAAAGCCCTGAACGCATTCGGGCCAAAAAGTCCAACTATTCATTGAGCTCACAGTAGCCAGACGCATCAGGCCGAATGTTTGAACGCAACAAACTCGAAAGCGAACCCAACAAATTAAGACTCCCAACACATCAACATCCGAATCCACTTGCCTTATAACTTCGGTTTTTTTCGATATCATTTTTGTTGGCCTATAAATAACAATTGCGTGAGACAAAGCTCAACAAGTGACTAAGGCATTTGAGTGCAAAGCCTGAACGCATTCGGGCCAAAAAGTCCAACTAATTGAGCTCACAGCAGCCAGACGCATCAGGCCGATGTTTGAACGCAACAAACTTGAAAGCGAACCCAACATTAAGACTCCCAACACATCAAGACCCGAATCACTTGCCTTAAAAGAAGCTAGAATCAAATACGGTTCTCAATCTAATATATATAGTGTGTGTTAGTTATGACCCCAGATACGTATAACATTTAATGTAATAAGTGACTTACGGTTGAAAAGGAAATGTGTAATATACATCTGTAAATAGTCACGTGTTAATATAGACATCGTTTATACGTCTTATAACATAACAACAACAACGTACTTACAACTTTGTCGAAACTTATCTAAGGAGAAGAATGTAATTATATCACCGTCAGCCAACGTCAAATTGGCATTGGTTGGGAGCGTTACTGCTGTCGAAGTTCTTGCTGAAATTTCTGAAGTTCTTGCTGCGCTACTTATTACTTCAACTTTCGCATCCCCACTTATGCGCTCGATGTTGCATCTCTGTATAAATAACTTATTAGTCTCGGGTCTCTCATTTTCGATATACAAATTAATTCAAATTTCAAGACCTTTTCCGCCTTATGAAACTTAAATTTTGTCTCAAACATCTCGATCAAAGTGACGTCATCTTTTAGCAAAATACTCAATTCATCAGCCGTTCTTGAAGCCAGTTTAGCCCACGGTTGTACCTAAGTTGTAGTTATAAATTAACCTTTATCTATTATATTATAATTATTACAGCTACTACCTGTGTTTGCCGCCGCTGTAACTGTGTTTGTTCTTGCGGCTGTATCAGTGCTTGCTGATGAAGTTGTTCTTGCCGCTGTTCCTGTGCTTGCTCCAATTGCTGTAACCGCTGTTGAAATTGTTCTTGCTGCTGTCGAAGTTCTTCAAATTTCTGTTCTTGCTGTCGAAGTTCTTGCTGAAATTCCTGTCGAAGTTCTTGCTGAAATTCCTGCTGTTGTTCTTTTTGCTGCTGTCGAAGTTCTTGCTGAAATTTCTGAAATTCCTGCTGTTGAAGTTCTTTTTGCTGCTGTTCATGTTTTTGTGCCCAAAACTTGTTTATATCTTTCCAATCGAATATATTTTTTGTCTTTTTGTTTAGTGATGTTAAATAATAGTAAGTTAAATATGTAAGTACAAAAATAAGACGACAATAAAAATTGTACTTGCTTTCAAAATAGCTAGCGCTTTACGTTTTTGCGAACGAGTCTTGCCATTGCGGCTGATAATATAAAGACAAGCTACCCATTGCCGATGGGATTTAACTTTTGGGGTCAAAGAATTATTTATGTCAAGATATTCTAAAAAATTGGAGCATTTCCATTTAGTAAAGTTTGTAAAATATTTTGTTTCAATTTCGTTCAGACTTTGCTCGGGTTTTCTGGATTTCGTCATAATAGTAAGTTTTAGTTTTGTTTCGGAAGAACAGGTTACGAGACTATTTATTAATATTGGGAGGCTAACTTTATTATGCAGTTAATCAAAAACATATTTAACTGGAATGTTTCAAGAGCTTTGAAGCAGTTACACCGCATCGATTCTCAATTGCCGAAGAACCCCTAATGGAAGAATGCCTGAGGGATGTAGCACTGCAATAAAGTTTCATTATGTATTACCCTACTAATACGGAAAGTGCTGCAGCATGTGCCACGTGAAATCTAAAAGGCATAAGGAATGTAACACTGCAATAAAGCGCTTATCAGCAGTTTCCGCTTTAGTTATAAACTCTTTGCTATCCAAGCAGTTATAGTCAACTGCCTATAATTCGACCGCTTGGGTTCCGAGGTCATCGATCGAATTAACGTACAAGTCATTATCGTCAGTTAATTACAATAGAAATAACGTATAAATAAGGTCATTCTAATACAGTGATTTAGATAGGGTGTTATTGCTCATGGGAAAAAAGCATGTGCCACAGGAAGAATACTAAACTAATTTATATTCTCAAATATCTTGGCGCAAGATAAGGCTAGCTTTTTGGAGCCAAGTTATTCCGTAAGATTGGGAATGCCTGAGGAATGTAATACTGTAATTGACTAGCCAAGTTATTCCGTTACGCGGAATGCCTGAGGAATGTAGTACTGCATACTACTGTAATTAGATAAGGAAGACATTTCTAAATTTATCCCGATATTTGAATGAGTGTATCAACATGTCATCGTGCGAGTTATGGAAAGTGATAATCAATTTAACTCATTAGAAATGCTGTTGCCGGTATATATTAAGAGTAAAACTTGTGCAACTGCTTTGCTAACATCCGAAGCAGTTACACGCATCGATGCAATTAGGAAACACGTAAAAGTGCTTATCTACATTTCCTAAATAAAGAAATCTCAATAACTTTATTAATTTAACTTAAAATATAGTTTAACAACTCCGTACAACCCTTGAAAAAACCTTTTAGCTTAATAATTAAGTTAATAATTATTTCCACCCAGCACCATATTTCATTTGAAAAATTACATGTAATTGAAAGCAATCAGAAAAATACGTTAATCTGTCACACTACATGGGCACATATCCCCCGATTAGAAACACAGCAGGAGCATGTTTATAGGTGATGGTAATGGTAACCTCCGAGCGTACCGTGAATTTGTTCATATGGGTAATTCTGCGAGCGGCGAACGCTGCGTGAAAAAAAGTCGTAAATAGGTGTTTGTCTTAGCGATAGCGGCAAAGACAGATTGTTACCTCCAAATAATTACAACTATAAGTAATTCAATTATTATTACAATACACAGCAAAATATTGTGGTATAAAAAGTTTAGTTGAGAATCTTGCCCCAGATTTTGGTTCTCGCTCTCTGTTTCGCTCTCTGTTTCGCTCTCTGTTTCGCTCTCTGTTTCGCTCTCTGTTTCGCTCTCTGTTTCGCTCTCTGTTTCGTTCTCTTCCTCTGCTTCGCTCTTTGCTGCTAGCCCCCATACTAAGAATTCACCTCTCCTCACAGCATCGACTTTTTTTTTTGTTAATCTTATTTTCTTAAAATCTAGAATAATGTCTGTTGACATAATTATTGTTCTGAATTGTGAGTGTCGGCAGTAAATTTTCCAATAGTCTTTATTTATTGCGGATGACAATTCTTTATCTTTGTGTGTACGTAGTACGATAGTTAAGATTATTCTGAGTGTCTTATTTTGTACCACAACAATTTTTTAACGTGTAATACGCTTGCTATGCGCAACCGGCTAATAAAACATGTATATTTGGTGTTTATGAATACAAATAATCACATAATAGGAATATATATATTATAATGCATCTTTATATAATAACATCTAGAAACAATATGAATATAAAACATATAAAACTGTATAAAATATCAATATTTACGTTTGTTATATTTGTACACGTCACGCTACATCCCTCAGGCATGTCTTAGTACAGTACTAATATAGAAAAGTACTGATAAATAAGGAATGTGGAACAAACTGGGCATTCTTAATATGGAAAAGTGCTGATAATAAATCTGTAGTGCTACATTCCGCATATTCGGGCATTCCTTAAATTAACTCGTTTCTGATGGGGCAAAAAAATTTTTTTTTGCTAGACGGGTGTAACATCTGCCCCTGTGCGTGTGCGAATGTCTCAATGTAATACTGGCTGCTCCTCGGGCTGCTCCTCGGGAGATACTGGCTGCGGGCCTTCTTCGAAGAAACGTTGAAATTCTTTTACCGAAACGTTTTCGTTGAAAATCTCCGAAAGCGTGTGAAGTATTATAGAAATTCGCGTTGGCGCTTCTACTTTATCCGGAACACTGCGAGGATGGTGTCTATAGATTATCGGTTTTATTTTTGATGAACCATCGTGGTACAGCACAAGTTGAGGTATAGTCGATGGTGTGTTCATTGTCGATTGCTAAGTTGCTTTTTAGCTCAAAAGGAAGTCTTCCTCAGACGTATTTATGTTCCTGAAGCTGTTACACAGCAGTTACACTGCATTGATGATGGTCGATTAGTTTGCTGCTGATGGAGAAGATAATAGATTGATTAATAATTGCTGCTCTATGACATATTGTGTAACTGCTTTAGCATATGTTGAGATCAGTCTTGCTATCCTTATCAATGCAGTGTAACTGCTTTGAATGTTACCAAAGCAGGCACTTTTACTCGTTGGAATCAAATGCGGCAAGGCTTTTGTGGCTAGAAGCGATTTGCGTTACGGAATAAGAATTCGCTTCAACGAAAATGTTCCTCCGAAACAGAAAATATAAAGTCAACGGTACCATTGTGAAGTATACATAGACGGCAACTGGGTCAGTTCGGACGGCGAGGACAGCAACAACAACATCAACAACAAACAACAACAAGAACAGCAACACTCTCGTTACTTCAAGGCATGTCCGACAGAATAAACCTTTAAGATAAATTGCTAAACTGTTGTTATATTGATTGTATATAGAATTTAAACAGATTGATCGTTATAAGAATGTAAACTAAACCTTTAAATATAAATTGCTAAACCTTTTAAATATAAATTTGTTGTGTGCTGTCTGCTCGTCTGTAAATTGTGAAAATACAAAACTGTTGTTGGTATCTTAAACAGATTGATCGTTATATAGAATGTAAACATGAGAATACTAAATCTTTAAATATAAATTGCTAAACCTTTTAAATATAAATTCGTTGTGTGCTGCCCGGTATAGGGTCCGGTATAGGTAACCTGTCTCCTTGGAAGTCAACTATGTTCAGTAAATGAGTTAAGTCCGGTAAACTGTTTCCGTGGAAGTCAGCTAAGCTCCGTTCAAATTTTATAATTTTTTGGTTCTTAGTTTGAATGACTGTACAAAAGTTTGCTCCAGTCTTCAGCAAACGTACAGTTAAATAGTCAATTACAAGAAGTAGTTCTTCCAGCGAATGAATGGTTGGTAGCAGGAGCACTACGTTGTTTCCGTAAGTTTCCGTTGGATATATGGTAATTGATGCAGTAGTTAAACAGCTTTGAGACTGGATCAACTTCTTCAATGCAGTTATTTCAGTTTCACCAAAGTCACGATTATGGTCATTATTGGATAATGTTGCTGTCAACATAGTAATGCGATGACAAACCATGGAGAGTTCATCAAGAACTTTGACCATTCCAGAGTTGGATGCTATTCCGAGTTCCGTTATACAAGAAATAAGTGTTGGAAATTTAAAAAGAAGCGAGTAGATAACTTCATTGATTTTTAGATCCCACGCATATATTCTCAAAGATATTAACTTAACCCGCGTGCTTAACGTCTTCAGGATAGGTTCTGTCAGTTCCAGGATACGTGCTGTCAAATAGTTGTCCCGCTTACCGAGTGGCATTTTGATAAATTCGTAGTCATTTTTTACAATATCGTCCTCTATTGATTGTATTAACCACGAGTAATGAAGAACTTTCAGGTAACTGGCGTACGGAAGCAGAAGCGGTTTTGAAGTCTCAGTAGTAAGCTGACAATCCGAAATCTTAGTAGTAAGCTGACAATCCAATGAGCGGACAAACACGTTGAATGGCAGCGGCAGTTTAATTTGACAAGTGGGGTCCGACCAGATAAGAGGAGCTGCTATTGTGAACCAAAACCGAGTAACTTTCAGACAGGCCCGTAATTCACTTAATTCTATTTTCAACAGTATCTCGCGGAGAATAAAAGCTGAATTAAGGGGATGAACAGCTTCCATTTTGTGATTCAGCAACTGGGGGGGGGGGGGGGGGAACTCATCTATTTCTGAAAAAAAATTTTTTTGCACGTTGCGCTATTACGCGGAATAACTTGGCTCCAAAAGGCTATAGCCTTATATTAAGTATAGAATGGTTGGGAATCTGAATTTTTTTCCGCCCGAAGCACGAGGATGGAAATTATTTTTTCCCATACACAAATAAGGTATCGTGACGCGACTGAAATTTTTTGTCTCCTTAATACAATCTGGAAGTTTCATCTATAATTCTACCTCTTACAAGCATGCGTTCATGGTCCAACTGTTTCAACACAATGGTCAATGTAAATAATAACAGCCCGATTTTTTTTATTTTCTAAATTTGGGTTTAGATAGCGATGCGTTATTTGTATAGTAAAACAATTGTGTGATTATGCAATAATCGAGCTACAGCTTATTACTTTAAAATCAATGTTACATACACGCAAAATGTAAATTGACTAATCGTTATAACTTCGAACATTTTTTATGTGGGCACAGATCCCACATAATCTGGGTGTCCAAAACCTCGCCCTCCATTTAGTACCTCAGCGAAGAAATTCCAGAGAATGTTTGTAGGTAATTGTAGTAATTGTAATAGTGATGAATCAGTTCCAAACGTACCGTGAACTGCTGGTTCATAGGGGTATAGGTGGTAACTGTATTGCAAGCGTCGCATTCTGAAAAGATGTAAATAGTGTTTGTCTCAGTGATGTTGCGGAATTGACGCAAAACACAGTTGTTACCTCCAAATAATAAGTAGCTCAACTAGAGCAATTAGCAATAGCAGACTCTGATTTTTTTAAAGTTCAGTCTTGCATGCTCAGCGTGTTGAAAAGAGGCTACCATTGTACTTATAACTAATAACACACGTAAAAATGCACTATATATACTTATAGAGGAGATATTTCTAATTGGAGTTAATGCACTAATTACTAATACAAGGGGTTGAACTTCCATAGAGACAATCTACTAATACTAATACGGAAACTGCTTATTGTAGTGTTACATCCCTCAGGCATTCCTTATGCTTTTGTAATACGGGGAACTTCCATAGAGACAATCGTTTTACCACTAATAATACTAAGAAACTGCTTATTGTAGTGTTACATCCCTCGGCATTCCTTATGCTTTTGTAATACAAGGGGAACTTCCTAGAGACAATCGTTTTACCAATACTAATAATACTAATACGGAAACGCTTTATTGCAGTGTTACATCCCTCAGGCATTCTTTATGCCTTTTTACATACGAGGAGTGACAAACTACTAACGGACAAACCGTATGTAAATATCGTTGAACAAACTGTATGCGCATAATGATCTAGTATGGCGTTAACGGAGCCAAGTTATTCCGAATGGAACTTACATGTTTTTATGCAACGAATACCACATCATCTTAGCACTTTCCGTATTAGTATGGTAATATAACGAAAACTTTTATTGCGTGTGCTACATCCCTCAGGCATCTAAGGGATCGTCATAACGAAACTTTTATTGCAGTGCTACATCCCTCAGGCATTATTCCGACTAATACAGAAACTGCTGATAAGCGCTTTATTGCAGTCCCTCAGGCATTCCTTATGCCTTTTTAGATACAAGGAGTGACAAACTACTAACGGACAAACCGTATGTAAATATCGTTGAACAAACTGCGTTAACGGAGCCAAGTTATTCCGAATGGAACTTACATGTTTTTATGCAACGAATGTAGTACCACATCATCTTATCAGCACTTTCCGTATTAGTATGGTAATATAACGAAAACTTTTATTGCGTGTGCTACATCCCTCAGGCATCGTCATAACGAAACTTTTATTGCAGCTATCATGCATTCTTCCTATTGTAATTTCATAATTTAATATCACAGTGCATGTGTTCCTATATAATAAACCCTGCTTTAAGCATTAACAAAAACGATGGAAGTGAATATGTGGTCGAGATTAATAAATGGTTTCACAGAGTGGCTGAGAAATACTCTGGAAGACTATGAAGGGATTGAATGGGATGATTTGGCATTGAAAATGAGGTGAGTGGAGGAAGGGCGAATCGATAACAGAGATATTTTACTAACTGACTGTACTTGTGTTAAGTTGGATAACAGCTGGCATGTTGAATGGCGCTTTTATCGCAATAAAATTCGCAGGTCAAACCGGAATGGGGAAATTCGATAATGGTTTGGTAGGTAAAAATGACTGTTTAGTTTAGTTGGAACCCCGTTTGTGATGAAATTCCACTGCTAGTTATGGTTTACAGAAATTGGACTCATAGCAATAAGCTGCATCAATACTCTTGCTCTATTTATGGCAAGGAAGACATATCGAATGTTTAATCACGACAAACGTGTGAGTACCAAGCTTGGTTCGTATGCAATATGCGATTCTCGATAGCTGATCTGTTTTTAATCAGTCTCGGCCAATATCTCAAAACGTTCGACTTGTCGATAAGAATCAAGTAGTCCAATGGACTTGCACTGGACTAGGAGCTTGCCTGTAAGAAATCATTTGTATCACAACACTTGTTTTTACGATTGACTTAATTAACGAAATACAGAGCATTAGCCGTGCAATACGTTTTCAAATCAGCGAAACAAAGCGAAGAGGATCTCGTATGGGAAGTAAGCATGTGGAACCCGTCTTTCTTCACCCTGAATCTATTTATGTAATGATTATTATGCTAATTAATTCTTGAATTATGAGATTGAGATAATTGCTTACTTACTCATGTAACAGATTTTTCTCTCCAGCGCAAGCTCTTGTTCTCCATGGGATAAACAAAGATAATTATCATTACCATTTGGTGGTGGCGGCAATAGTATGTATGCAGGTAATAATATCATACCATGAAAATGCAATTGACTTTCACAGCGATATATTGATTCTTATCATTTTTCGCAGATGTACGTCTTAATTAACACGTATACTAACCATCTTCAAGACAAACAAATGGTTTTTGGGGAAATGTCATACGAATACAATCACAAATTTGTATATCCACGGATAGTCAAGCTTAATTTCTCGCGTGGATGTCAGACCTACACGTAATATTATACTTAATGCGGTTGGCTATTTGATTTAATGACACATGCATTATCCAATATTAAAACAAGTTATACTAACGGCGAAACCGATATTACATAAGTGAAGGCGAAAATGACAAAATCACGTACTATATTAAAGTTTAGATCTGCGTTGCAAATTTGCCGCTTGTATTGCTGATGGAGAAGATAACACTATCTTGCAAGAACTTGATCCAAATCCAATAGATTCTGTCGGAGTCGATCCAATTCATCAGTCTTAAAATGACAAAATCACGTACTATATCAAATAAAGTTTTAGATCTGCGTTGCAAATTTGCCGCTTGTATTGCTGATGGAGAAGATAACACTATCTTGCAAGAACTTGATCCAAATCCAATAAATTCTGTCGGAGTCGATCCAATTCATCAGTCTTTGATATCATCCCCTCGAAATTTCTGCATCGAATTTTGAATACCAGCACATGCTCTAGCGTCGTCTTTCGATTGCTTAATACTCTCTGTTTCGCGATCTTCCTCGTCCTCGTTTTGGCAAGAGAAAATCTCTTTTGGAATGTTTATTAAAGAATCTATCCGCGCTCAAAATTATCAAATTACGCATGTTGCAACAATTGAAGTTATCTCTAAAAAACACACGCCTTTTGGACCAAGCATCGTTTCTTACAAGCATGCGTTTATTTCTTTTTCTGAGGCAACACAATGGTCTATGGTACCACAACCCTCGCCTTGTTGCGTAAATATACACTGTAATATAACCATTAATAGTAATATCGGGAACGTAGCACCATAAGATGTGGGTACCTTTGGATATTTGGAATACAAAAATCAATATATCTGAGTAAGGTTATATTTACAGGCTTTATTAGTTGCAACCCAAGAGCTATATCGTATGTTTATACATTATGTCAACGCTCCAATATCTCAATGATTCCGCTAAGGATTCAGCTAAGGAAAACACTAAACAATCACTGTCGGAGGAACTGCAACAAGAAATAGAAGACGCCGAATATCGTGTGCAGCACACGGAAGAGAAAGAGGAAGAGCGGTATACTAACCTACGAGGTCACATTGAGTCAGCTAAGGAAAACGCTGCAAATGATTACGATAGTCTCAAAAAATTGTATTCATCACTGGAGAAGGAACTTAAGGTGCTGCAACAAGAAATAGAAGACGTCGAACAACGATATCTAGGCGGCAAGAATTCGGACCGACTGGTTCTAGCAATGGTACCTTTTCCGTCAGCAATCCAAGCAGCTCGAATGAACACAACTAAGAATGTACATCGTAATTAGCCACTTTAGTTAGTCATGTGCCAATAATTTGATATCTGCATTGATAAGACGTGTAACTGGAATGTTCTATTAAGAGTAAAACTTCGATAGAATACGGTCTCTTACACGAAAATTATTTGGGAGAAATATATTAAGAGTAAAACTTGTGCATCGTACAAAAAAAATTTTTTTTTGCTTATCAGATACCCCCTTTTCCATATTAAGACATGCCTGAGATCAAAATTTTTTCCACATTCCTTATTTATCGGCACTTTTCCATATTAGTACTGAGACATGCCTGAGGGAGCCGAACTCGTGGCTATGCCTGAGGGATGTAGTACGGATGGACTATTTTTGGAAATTATTGGGCCCCATAAAAATTATTCTGTTCCACGGCAATAAGTCAAAGATGCGTCAACATCAACTGACACAAACGCACGAAACTGTTTTTTTGAAACACAGACCTCATCGCCATAATATACGAAATTACATTCAGTTGAAGCGCTAGAATAGTAAAAGACAAAGAGCTACAAACAGGCATACAAAAAGCGTTGGAATCAAAATGCTGTTTTTTAGATTTTGCGCCCTTTCGTGTAACTGGTTTAGAATTAGTATCTACCACGTGTCCTTTTCTTTCAAATAACGCCTCGCGTGAATTTGCTGATCGTGAGAGACCGAGATCGCATAAAGTAACAAATATAAAAAGACTTGATCATTATTCACTTTCATTATATCTTATTCCAATATGAATCAGGATTTGTTTATTAAAATTTTTGAATTTCTGCAATGTGCCCAACAAGAACTTCTTACCGCCGACGCGGTTATCTATCAGGCGTTTGAGGAAAATTCTCGGATTTCGCAAGATGATTTGAGAACGATTGTAAATCGTGCCATAGCTTCAGTTGAAGGTCTTTATGCTACTGGCTCGCCAAGATTGACAAAATTGTTGGCTATTTCGACTCAGGTTTGTGTGTGTGTGTGTGTGTGGCTAATTTATTTTCTTCCAGTGCACTAAACGTAAATTTGTTTCAATTAGTTTGATAGTGCCTATAAAGGTGTCTGTAGTTTGCGCGATCTCGGCGCTTTAAACATAAATCTGGACGATCATCCTGGTCAAATTGAAGACATTGCAAAAAATGTAAACGACTTAAAGAGAAATATTGGTAAAGGCAGGCCGAAGAAGCTTTATGAATTATTGTACAATTTTATCAACAATTTGCGCGTCTCCAACTTGACTTGGGATAATCCGTTGTCCAGTAAAGTCATCAGTGATGAGATAATACAAAATGAGATAATACAAAAGCTAGATGAGGATAATCGAGTCGATTTTTTGAAGCCCGTGAGTGACAGGGTGCCCAAATTTCTCCCGGCGAACGTCGAAGCTGTGTGTAAACAATTTGTGGATAATTTCGTTCCGGAAAATGCAGATGTATCATACGAAAAGTATTCACATGATGGAACGTGGAAAGAAGGGGGCAGAACTATGAAGAGTACTACAAGGGGAATTCTGAGAGTATTGTAAGTAATTAGTGATGTGTCGTTCCATGTCTATATATTTTTAATATACTTTTATATACTTTTATTAGGAAAAAGTGCTGGAACAACCCTGTCTTAAAAGAAAATGTGAACGAGGGCACGTATGTCAATACTGTAATAATGCCGGTGATTCAGGCTGCGCTGAAGGACATGCCGTTGTTAATCAGTTGCAGCGAACGGCAAAGTCATGCCAGCGCCGATAGAAAAGGCGATATTGGAAGAAAACCAGACATTATGGTTGAAGTTGAGCGGAATGCCCAAATGTATGAAATTCTATATGCGGAATGTTCCCGCATGTTTTCGCCACCAAGAAAAAAACTGGACGATCAAGTAAAGTTGTGGCGAGTAATGAATGATGGGATGTATTGGCTTCGTAAGTTCTGCAAGCCAGAAAAGGGGCAATTTGGCATCTTGGGGGTGCAGGTGTTCAGAAAAATGTTTCGCGTAAACGTTCTTATTCGAGATGAGTATGATATTCACTTTCATTACCGTCTTATTGAATCTGAGATTCCTGTTCGGCAGTCAGATGTTAAGACCGTGACAGAATTTGTTCGAACATTAACGTTATTATACTTTTGTTGCCGTACATATCAAACTCATGTGATCATCCGAAACTTCACCGACGTCTAACAACG
>CAJVPI010000297.1:0-36284 GCA_910592345.1 Paraglomus brasilianum
GGCAGTTATTTCTCCACCATTCATTGCTTTCAACTGGGCCATTAAAAATATATCTTGTTCGGATCTAGAGAGAGCTTAAAACGCTTCACGTAATTCGGCAAACCCTTCTCTCGTAATCTTTTTTGAGCAATCGCAGTTGCAACCTACATTTAAAAAATGTACTGCTTTGTCGTATTCGGTAGAATAATTATATTCATTACTTTTCATATATGGGTAATCCTATATATATAAATTTTATTTCCCCCGAACTCTTGACTTTTCCTTTTCAATCGGAAAATCGGGGCGCAACCCAAATATGGTATATGCAAGAACGTGACAACCAAATGCAGTATATGACTTTGATTACGAATAAAAACACTAAGTAACAGAAAAATATTATAGTGATGTTAAGCCTCAGAGATTATGGTGAGTGATGAACATGACTATTATTTGTTTATTCACATCACAACAGTCATTCAGTAAAAAAAGGCAATTATGCTAACCTTGAAATATGTCTGGAAGCAAATACTTATATTTGTAATCATTATGACTAAGAATCCTAACATTATCTTTTTTCATAAGGCTTGCATCTTGCCACACTTTCGGTAATAGAAAGCACTCAAAATAACATCAGCTCATTTTGTTGAATTTCTCTTTGTTGTAATGTGCAACTGCTATTATTATTGATTAGTGCTTGTAGTCTGAAAACACGTGTGCACAGCTATACATTAACATGAAGAGACATAGAAGTAACGAAAAGCTTCTTTTTCACAAAGACAATTGCAGCAGTTTGGATGCAGGCCACTAAACGACTTCCTCCAACGCCTATTCACTAATTCGGTGCTTCTTATCCATCGTACTCATACTCACCCATTTTTCTGTATCTTTCAATAGCCAAATGATTCGACCCAAAATCTTACCAATACTTTCCCTCAATCTGTCAGTGCTCCACTCGAGCGAAGCAGGCTTATCGGAATGAATCTTAAATTTCTTTTTGTCCTCATCCATAGTACATTCGACAAACCACCAGCTTTTGCTATCTGTGACGATTCCATATACCTTACCAACAAACTGGTCCTCCATTTCTGAATGCTTGTGCTTTCTTCGGTTCATTTCGAGCGATGCAACGACCTGCATGAGGGCCTGAGCCATACCCTGATTGAAAAGTTCATTTTTCACTTCGACAATGCCGACTATTACATCATGCAGCTGCAAACAGTAACCCAATGGTCCACAACCATATTTGCCTTCAATATAAAGCTCAGGGTGTAATGTCACTCTCCCATCGAATAACGCCGCTGCTGTGACAAGAAACGGTGAGACATACTCTCTGCAAGATGGCTCGTTGATGTTGACAAGTATCGTTCTTTGTCAAAACTCCAGGTCCTTGAATAGATGGTCCAATAGTTCCTGTTCTTTCGAATCATGGAGGTCATCGATGCCTACAATACATAATGATCAATTTTTTCTTATATACAAGATGATAAAAAATGCACACATACCACAGTCAAACTTGGGCAAAGCTTGGTATGCAGAAGGCAGTCCAAAGATTTCACAGACTTTGTCAAGCCTCCACTCTGAAAATGGTTTTTGTACAGTCTCTAGCTGAAAGTTTAGCATGAAGTTTGATTTTGATACACACATCTTCAGAAACTGCTGGAAGTCCTCGTCTTCCTCCCCAATTCCAACATAGTCATCCACTTTCTTATAACAAAGTGTCATATCATCAGGAGTCATGTCCGAAGGCAACTTGAGAAACCTGTGGACCTTTCTCTTCAAATCTTCATTTGTCACTGTGTGGAGATCAACAGCCCAAAGGAAGGTTGAGCGAAATTTTCCGTATAATACTTTAATCTCGAATTCTATATATCAGACTCACTGATTAACATAAGATTGCTTAAATCTAAATGCATGATTCAATAGAACACACCTTGATTTGAATCCTGCAACTGTGCCAACTGTGCCAACAACTCTTCTGAAACCAGCGAGATAGGTTCGATAACATAAGACGAAGGTGTAATGAAAAGGAAGCATTGTCAGTAAATAGCATATCAAGATTGCCAATTCGATGGAAAAAATATATATGACAAATTACAACCCAGATTACTTGTCTACTCCGCCCCAAGTACACACTACTCTATGTCCCCAATGCCCGAGTCACAAAGTCATTACCTGTCTGGGGAGCTGCTACAAGTGCCTCTTGGCACTTTCTAACATCGTCCCCACACTTCATAACCTCCGTCTGCAGCAGCATCAGCCGTCCCTCCAGCTGAGTCCTCTCCTCTTTCCATTCTGCCCGCTGCGCCTCAGTCCCTTCATTGCTCCACAGTCTCCTCTTCAGCTCGGCCAACCGCTGTCCGTCCTCACTCTCAAACTTCTCCAACGCCCTCTTGGCATCATTAGACTCCCTCTCAGCATCATTATATAGTTCTTGTGGGGTTTTCTTGATAGTTGTCATTCTTTTTTTCGTTAGTAGAGAGAGGAATATGAAATTTTTATCTTCGAAGAACAACTCCGCAGAAAAAGACCATTGAAGCAATCCAATGTTGGATCGACGAAGAGAAGAAAGATGTAAACTACTCAGATGGGGAAAATAAAAATGAAGTAGATGATAGTAGTAATACTATTACTAATAGTGATAGTAAAGAAGATACTGAAATTTAATTTGCACCAGAGTGACCAAAGAATAGGTTATACTCATAAACGGCTTTGGGTCTGAGTATTTTCCTCCCATGCAATCACTCTGGTGCTTTTAACATTACTTATATTTTCAAGAGTGCGCATTTCAATAATTGAAATAATAAAATTTATGCTTACAAAAAAATTGAAATATTTTTACGTTGTTTGACGTTTTTAATTTAATGTGTCAAAGCTCAATGGATGTGCTTAATATTAAGCAGTTTTTTATCCTGACTATAAAGAACAATTTTTCGTTTATTATTATAGGTTGTTTGATCAGTGGAGGCCTTTTATGTTAACCTGACTTTCCTTTACCTTTCTTCAAGTTTTCGTTTCTTTCTTGGTTTATCATGCATTGGTGTTAATGCTCGTTTAGTAGTTATGATTTTCCGTTCCTCTTGATAAATTTCATAAGTGATTTTTTTTTTTGATCTAGATATTCCTGGAGAGTTTGGGTATCATTGATTTTGAAAATATAGGGTGCAATTTTCTTTCCTTGAGCTTTCTTTAAAATACTTCTAATGGTGCTGTAATTCTTGGGTTCCATGGTGGATTTAATGTAAATTAGTTTCATATTATAATTTTATATAGGGATAATCCTATATTAATCATGTTACGGTTTATATTCATCACATTCTGGTATGATAAAGTGAGCATTAAAATTAACAAGTCCATAAGTTATGAATGAGCACAATTATTACTTTTCAAAACGTCATCAGTCAAATTAGTTAACTTTCAGCCACACCAGCCCCTCATTTATAGAATGTTCACTTTGTCTGGTTTTGTTGCAGCACGCCCCATATCCGCATCTTATTCTCGTGGCATTACAATTGTTATTCGCTCAAGGTTTGAGTACTGTAGATACAACCCATAGGCTTCCGAATTAATCCCGGAAGGAAATAGTCCTAACTCGAGGGCGAATAGCCGGAATGGATTAGTGTCTACCGATTGACACTAGCTCGTGAGTAGTAAAGTCTAGTTTTTAAAGGTCGTTATACTTAACCAGAGTAGGAGAAACCACAGCTCCGCCTGAAAGATAATTAAATCCCAAGAGTTGACGATCGAATGTTTGTTGAATTGACAATGAGATTTTCCCCCCTGATAACAATGAAATCGCATTTTTAAATATAGTCGCTTATTAAGACCGTTTACATTAAATAAGTTACTGCAAGCTCAGCAAAAGAATCGTTGCTAGTAACCAAATAAGTTGGCTAATCATTATGTACTGAACAGCCCTTGCTAAAATTTCAACGCTATTAAACTTTTTTTTCCTTTCTTGATACAAAGGAATAAGAAAAAATCACAAGGAGCAGGATCTGGACTATTACTATATCGAAAATTGGGAAGAAGGGTTACCTGTTACTTTTGGAGATATTCAGTCACTTATGTAGTCATTGACATCTGAACAGGTTTTTTTTTCCATATTGTTCGAAAATACTTCTGTCAGTATACTATTTACATAAAGCTTTCACTGGGGTCGTCAGCTATTTTCGTGTCTCCACACCGTGTCATGTGCTACTTGCAGAGTGGAAAAAGCCAAGGCTAATAATAGTTATTAGAACGTGCAAATCAGTTAGGCCCAAATTGTGATCATATCTAACTGGGTTATTGGTTCGTTTTCTCACTAAAGCCAACGCTCCTCAGTTGACATTAAGTGCGTAAAATTATGATTTACGATTATTAGTTAATTAAATTGCTCAAAATAATCAATAAACTATAAATGTTTATTTTAATTGGTAATGCGATTACTAGCACACCGAAATAAACAACGAAACAAACAAATAGTTAAATATAAGATACATGAATTAATCTATATACAAATACCAAATTCCCACTTTCATATTAAATTTGGTCGTTCTCGATTTCCGCCGTATCATTCTCAGTTGTATCTGCATCTCCGCCAGACTTGCTGCGACATTTTTTCACAGCAAAGTCAATCACTTTTATGAACATCACGGCAACCAACAATATAGAAATAATGCCTTCCAATCCGAGCGCAACAAGTTTAAAAATACTATTTGTGCATTTGCTCAAGCCTGGATACAACAGGACCATAACCGCAATCCTCAGAAAAGATATCAATATATTCAATGCGTTCATCAAGGTTATCATATAAGGCTTAAAAAGTAACAGCGCAATGAAGTATAATACTTCGACAATCATCAAGTAGATTGTTTGTGCGGCACCGCTTGCACGAGCAGCTCCGATGCCGATAGCTCGAACCACGTCATAAGCAGTCGTGAAAATAAAAAACCAGATGCGTGTCTTGCTTGGATCTTTATCACTCTGATACTGAGTGTAAAAAGCGCCGTAAACGAATTCGTGAACTGGAGTCTCGAATGCATCCGGATTATAGTACATATCCCGCATGATTCTGAATGTACAAAAGCCTATGGTACCAAAAGTGAACAATGCAATGCACAATATGGCAAGAAAAAGCAAGAACCAGCAGTCGAAATGAAGCGTTAGTTGATAGACGGCAAAAAGTGTGAGAGGGCCGTGAAACAGGAGCACCTAAGTACAAGTAAAAACGATTGTGGTCAAATTCAATCAATTCAATCAGTTCAATCAATTCAAAAAGAAGGCCCTATAATCGCATTACCACTCGCAACGCTCCACCTGCATGATAAAAGCAATGTTAGAGAATCTTCAAATGTTATATATCACGTCGTGTTTCACGCATACAAGATTTTGCTTACCGATGACCAAAAGAGGAATGTTATTCCAAGCTTTTTCCAAAATGGGCCACTTCTCCCATTTACTCTTTAATGCACGTGCCACTAACCCACAGAGGAGCGCAGCAAACATCACACACGCCAACACTATACAGAATACGACTAGCACCATAAAGAACATATTATAGCTGGGAATATTTAACATCTCTCCGAAAGACGTGAAACCAGAAGAGAGCGGTTTCAACTCTGGCTTGCAAAATTTTGTCACGGTTAAGCTCTGCACGTTATCAAGACAGTTATTGACCTGCGTGTGGCATATTCCTCCTCGGATCTTGTCATCCGCAATTTGGGACAAGGTGCCGTTAAATTTACTTGAAGGCACAGCGCTAAACCATGCAAGTTTGACCGAAATGTCCCGGAACAAGGGTGGGAGACAAAGCAATGAAAGGAGAGCATTGGTTACGACAAACTGAGCAGCACGAAAAATGTCATATACGGAAGGAATTTGTGCCGATAATGGGACTTCTTTGGCCGGTTCTCTAGACAGGTCGGACGTTTCCTTTTCCTTTTTCTGTTTTTTGGCAACTTTCTTTTTGGCAAGCCCTTTGGTTAACTCTGCCTGCATTGTGGCGATCTGTTGCACCACACTGACTGCAATAGCAATAATTGCACCGACTATAAAAGGAATTGTAGCCACATTTGTGACATTGCCTGACACCGAGGCGGGCCAATCGGCATTGCCAACAGGAACTACGGCACAACCCGTAATATCGTTATTAAACTGATCAAATAGGTAAAACTTCGCAAAAAAGTCGTTATGGGTATTCTCATAAAGTGTGTTAAGGTGGTCTGTGCATATACATTATTGATTAATAAACAAGCAAGCATTGTAATAGATAATGATAATGCTATGAGCCCTTACTTTTGTCGTCAGCAGCTGCTTCATAAGAAAAGATAAATTCAGTGGGAGATCCAAATGTAACTTGACACGACCATTCTTTACCACTGCTACTACCGGTATTACCACTACCGCATGGCACGTCAACAAGTCTCGAACGAGTGTCGTCGATAGGAAGCAATAAAATAATGTTGGGGTTTGTTGACTGACTTATGCGCACTGGGATATTAATAATAATTATTCTTGAAAATATTTATTGGTATGAGAATCGGCACAATAATGTCAATTACCTGTAGCATTACCCAAGTGGTCTAGTGAATTTGCTGCATATAGATGAACAGTTAATTTTCCTGGGGTACTAATGAGGTGGAAGTCATCAAATTGTATCGATCCTCCGCAATTCCTGACGCTACGTGAACGTTGTTCAGTCGGACTGGAGACGGGTAGAAACGGACCCCATCTTTTTTCAATCGTTGCTGGGAGGGCCGGTGATGTAAATGGTTTGACTGAGTTTGCTGTGACTGCTGTCACGTACAACAATACTATTATAAGGCAAATATTAAAACTAGCAGCAAAATTTCTCTGCATGTTTGTACACAAATGGCTGTAGCGAAAGCCAATACAAAAAGTTGAAGCAAGGATAGGTCCTTTTTATGAGAAAATCTAGGTATTATTGACTTGTATGAACCCATTTTCATGGAAACAATAAACCGGGCTCGAAGCACATGATTGTTTCAGGATAAGAAATTTGAGTGTAACAGGTGACCTTTTTTAAATTATTGCGACATGACTAACGAACGCGAGACACGAAAATATCGCAAGAAAAAAGATGCAAGCCCAAACAATCATGCGGCACATAGCGTGAAAAAACTTTGACATTTCTATCAAACGGAAGGCATAGCATAGCAGCAAGCAAAATCGAAACGAGGGGGTCTTTTTCATGTATCAGTATCGCTATAGCTTAATTTGTTAAATGAATGGAGCATCCAAATCGATCAATCTTGTCACACAGCACCACAACATTATGATACTCGGACATTATAAACATTGTCATTAGGCTAAGCTTGTGTTCCGACGGAAAAGGTAAATTTTATTATCGTCCCACAACGATTATCAACCATTGCGCCTTCGAACGATGTCTTGGCTTGACTTCTATCCACCATACTGTCGTACCTTTTGTCCCTCCTTTTTTATAACCATCATTACCGTTAGAAAGATTTACATATAACCAATTTTCATTATTCGAACCATTCCAGATCAGGAAAGTCAACAAGTGCTTGTCAATAAGCTTAAATGTCCAAATTCTTAAGGTACCTTGTATTATTAATAGTCATTCCCCATTTTTCGCATGGATTGATACAAGCCACGATATTCTAATTTATCGAGCAAGCAGTGATGGGTTTTCCTGATAACAATAAAGTATTGCGTAAACCCATTGCAAAAATGGTCATTTAACTCAGTCGTTGCAAATTTCAAAATCACACGAATTTTATACGAATGGCTTCTTGTTCGAGATACGCCCAAAAAGATGCCAGTCCATTAAGAGACATACTGCATAACAGATACGATAGCTCCATGAAAAAACGATTTGTATGGTTTCTGAACTAATAAATGCGATACCAGCTCGCTATTAAATCTTCTCTTCTTCTTACAAAATGGGCGTACTGATTCAGAACAATGGAGAGCCAAGATTGCCTTTGGATTTTGGGATAATACTAATTACTGGAAAAAGAATACGAGAGTACGAACAGGATAATTTCTTAAAATGTAAATTCGAATAGGAAATATAAATCAGGTGATTAAAGATTGCGATTTGTTTATCCGGATATTAACATTAGTAAAGGGATTGTTATTTTCCTTACGAATCGAAAAATGATTTCTTAATACTCGAATCATATATGAGGGTTTTTGCATTATAGTCTTATTTATGTGTTCGCTCCGCAATAAACATATTACGTATAATTTTTAGAATAACAATCTGCAAATTTCTTTATTGATATCCAAAAGCGGTCGTTCACTGCTGCAAATATTTCGTTTATTTTGTGATCTGGCTAAAGATGCTAAAAAGTGCGGATTGCTGTTCCAAGAAATTTTTTTATCGATGTCTAAAAAGCGGTTAAATACGGTTAAAAGCGTGCGGATTGCTGTCCCAAGAATTTTCATATACTATTATATTATCTCTATTAAATCTTGGATATTCCTTTTCATAACATAAAACGGGAAAACAAATATATTATCCATAGTAGCAAAAAAAAAAGCTTTTGTCAAATAGAAATGGTATCTTCACCAAGCATACAAGACAACACACCATTTGCCTCGTTTGAAAGCCTCTGCTAAATGATCAGAAACAATTTACACTGCAAAACGCAGTTTATCACTATTATAGTTTATTACAAAACGAAAACCATGAGTTAGTAAGGCAACTTCAAGAGATTAAATTGCCGTTGTTATTCGAATAATAACAACGCGCATATGAGTTTTGCTTGCTCCACAGAGGTATCGTTATTATTTTTTCCGGCTACACATTTAGTCAGGTTAACACTCTTACATAACGACGCATCATCATTCATTCCCGGCTAAAATAATTATTTCGATTGGAAGAAAATATCTGTATTGGCTATGGAAATGCGTAAAATTTTTTTTTGCGATACCTCGCATTTCGAATCAATTTTTTATCCTCAACGACTTCTTGAATAACGATGCAAACATTGACTCTCTTTCACTTAACATCATTGGCTTAGTCTTTGTGTTGGTCTATGGTAATTAGTATTCGCCACGGAACGCACAGTGAAGTCAACTACGCGGAAAGACTCGCTTTGCTTAATATTGAAAGTTTTATGACAAAAGTTTAACGATGCTTCGTTATACATTAAATCTGTCGATATTATGTTTACGAGTATTTATAATCAGAGACGAAATATTCATAAATTGTTGCGAACGGAAATCTTATTACGACAATATTTCCTTTGCTACATAAAAATGGAAATAAAAATTGTTCATAAAACAAAGTAAACTCGCTGGTCAAAAAGTAATGAAGACAGAAAGTTTCACGTTATACAATTTATTGAAGAAAAATAATGCAAGAGTAAAGAAGTAGATAAAAAAATCATGTTGACGTATCGTTTAGTAATACACAACATAGTACATTAAATACGTCCTTGTTGCTGGCTGATCTGTCTCGAGTGAAGTTTTAATACCACCACTACTCAGTTCTATCTAAGCAATTTACAAAATTCATTGCAATTGTATGGCTTATTGCTCGCTTTTGAAAAATCAGAAGCTCAAAAATCAGCCGAGGAAGAAGCTAATTTTTAAAATATACAGTGCGCGAAAAAGTAATTAGAATAAAATGCATCGTAATAAAATTCAATTTTGTTTGACATATTCAACCAAGTAAAAAAAGTGTATAATACGTTAGTAATACTATATAATACGTGACAAGACTTGTTAGATAACGCGACTACGTTTTGTTGTACGACTTCACATTCAACACGCGATGACTAAAACCTCACTTAATCAATATGACGTTTTTATGGGAGACTGGCATGTATGATGTTGACACTTTGTACAGATTGACTTCTATCCTCTTTCCACCGTACACAAATATTCAAAAACTTGAAAATGATATGTCTCTGTCCCGATCTGGCAGATCAAGAAAACTTTTACCTAAATAGCGTCGGCATCTTGGTCAGCTTGTCTAAGGAACCAATACTTTATGAGCACTGAACTCGAAAATATTTTCATTATCCTAACTTAAATGTTAGTGATCGGACAGTACTCAATGAGCTTTATAACATGTAATATTGCGTCACAATTCTAAAATCTATTCTGGTAAAACACCCATAAATTGGAGGCAATAATTGCAAGGGATGGTTATACTAAGTAAACTTGTTTATCATATCAGTATACACGCAAATTTTGTACACGTTTAATCCGTTCTTGTTGTGCTATAAATAAACCCGTCATTCTCATTATTTTTTTCGCGCACTGTATATGATTCCCTGAATGTCAACTACGATTGACATTTTCTCTGACCATACTGGTTAAAGGCTTGCGATTAATGCCCTAATGCCGATAGATTCATTTACCCCACCATTTTTGGACAAAAGGTCACTCAATACAAGGTTCCAAATAATTTGTCTATCCGCACCAAAAGTCTATCCGCCACATTTCATTCGGCATGATCAACACAGAACTTGTAACACCATAACAAACTTCAGTGAACCCTCCAATGCACGCTACCAAGCTCGGGAGTTAGACGTAAATGCACACCCTCCACATTCTGCACCGCACGCTTTTTTCGAAGTCCCATAATAATAAAACCTACCCTCTCTAAATGCACGCCCGTAATTTACACGTGATGTTATATAGCGTTACATTAAGAAATTTACATATCAAATGTGACACTTACTGCAAACAAAGGGAATTACTGCTAAATTCGATTTGCGAAAATTCTTCTACATTACATCCACCAATGACTATACGACTCATACGCCAACATTAGAAGAGCTTGCTCAGTTACTCACAACTCTCGACCTTCCTGACAATATGTCAGTTGAAGATTTAAGGAGTTTTTGATGAAGATCATACTAGCAGTGAAGAGGCTGATGGTAGTGCTGGGCCCTAATCATTAGCGCTAATGAAACTTCAAAAAGCTTAGAAATCTATGCTCTTTGCAAGTCTGAGCGTGAGAGATTGTTTAAACATGTCAAAGCGCTTGACCAGTGTAATAGTTTAATAAAGTCAATTACAATTACAATAATTTTTTAAATAATAAACCAATGATAATTCTGATATCACATGAAACCAATCAGATTCTTAAATGCTCACATGAATACATTTCCCGCATTTCCCGCATTCTCAGCATTTCCCGCATTTCCCGCATTCTCAGCATTTCCCGCATTTCTCTCATTTTCCCCACATTTCCCGCATTTCTCTCATTTTCACCACATTTCCCCTGTATAACATGGGTCCGTTTCACTAATGTGGTTCTATATTAATATAAATAAACACATACGCCTTAAAAACTTGCAAGCATTGATCAATTATGACCAGTCTCAATGTCAGGCCAGAAGACTCGGAGAAAACTATAGTATGCGATACCATAACATTAAGCGAATGGGTGACTGGACGCAGCCATTCTTATCCCGAGTCAAGTAAGTAATCACAACCATTTAATCCTAACCATCAAAACCATTCTAATATATCAATGTCTAGACCAAGTAGTGGCTCACAGGGGAATAAACGTTACGCTACCACTACAGGTTTCAGCAGAATACACGATCCAAACGAAATTAGCGTCAGGCACATTTGGGAGCGTATTCTATGGGGAAAAAAAATCGACAAGTCGCCCAGTGGCTATAAAAATTGTTGAAGCATCCATGGCAAAAACCGTTTTGTACAATGGGAAAAAAACGCCAAAAGAAGCAGCTCTTCTCCAAAAAATTCCTTTGCACCCGAATATCATTAACCTCATTGACTGGGCAGAAGCATATCCAAAGCATTGGGTTTTCATATTTGAATATCATGGATATGGCCAAGATAAACCCAAATCCACTTTAAGACATTACTTAAGAGATATTGCGAGGAGTAGAGGGCAAGGGTTAACAGAAAATGAAGCGAGAAACATTATGCGTCAGTTACTGGCGGCATGCAGTCATTTGGAGAAACATGGCGTTTATCATGGTGATTTAAAACTGGGTAATGTAGTCATCAATCCAGAGGGTAATATAAAATTAATCGATTTTGGCTTGGCTGTCGAAGTAGAAAGAGGCCTTGGGAGAACGGGGTCGAGTAAGTGTCAATTCCGGACTTGCTATTATTATATAGAAATGTTGTGTAACCGAAACTTTGATTCTGCTTTTCTCAGTCTTTCCCCCGGAGATGTATGACTACTGCATTCCGTATGAACTATCGACAGCACAAATATGGGTACTTGGAGCTGTTTTTTACCAACTTTTTGAAGCAACCAATCCATTTCACGAAGAGCGAATAAAGTCCAAGGCATTGGGGCCAGTTATGTTTAACAGGTATAATCGTCCTTCGAACGAATGCGTAGAGTTAATAGATTGGATGTTGAAGGTAGAGCCTAACCACCGACCACAGTCTGTGAATAGAGTCATTTCGCATGGGTGGTTTGGGTGCGTTTAGAGCTGGTCTATGGCTTTGTTTAATTTATATTTATGATCTACGATATTTATTGTTGTTACTAATTATGATCCATGGTCTTGTATTGTTGATAATACATTATAATTTATGATCTATGGTTTATAACTTTATGTTTATTGTTTGGTAAACGACAATTGCATTTTCTTCTTTTATTGTTTTGACCGTCCATTTTGTCATTCAACATTTTCGACGACTTCATCTTATCGAGAGTGACTATGTAGATTGTATCACAAGTAAGAGTCGGTGTGGCTAAAAATTTTCAATTGCCCATTTAATTATAGAGAATGATGTCAAACCGATAATTCACAAAACCGATACGTTTTCAATTCCCGTGCAATTTATATTAATATGTGATAAATTTCTCGTAAAACGATAATACATACCCGATAAAACCGATATTATAAGGTAGTGCAAATTACCGTTATATATGGTACACATCAATATCAGATCATCTCCCAATACCGATAATGCTTACTATTTTATATCAATAATCGGTTTTTCGCGAAAAACTGATATGTCGGAAAACCGATAGAAAAAGGTGAGGACAGCCACATTGGTTTTCCGAGGCTTGACTGTAATTAGTAATTTAAACTAAAAAACCCTCTTTTATAATGTTCCCTGTAACGAGGAGCATTGTCTGAGAGAGAAAAAATTTTTAGTTTGATTTCCGAGTGTGCCATAAAGTATATTGGAAGGTAAAAAAGTATGCATGCGTTCAATCTGAAGCTGTACTTAACCAATTACATCGGTAACTGTTGGAAGAAGCTGTTAATGAATTAGACTTCAAACTTATTTCTGTCAATTAACAACGGTCTGATAATTGAATAAACTAAATACTAGTTTGAATTATCATTCAGTTTCCTAACTGTCTGTAGTGTCGTTCAAATCAACAATTAATTCCCCATGCTTGCACTATGCTGCGTTCCAAATCTTCATTAGAGTCTTGAAGAGAAGAATCTAGCTGTCAATAATTCAATCAGAATGCAAGTTGGTGCACATTGTATATCGCCAATTATGCTCTCCTACAAATAAAAGTTTCCAGAATAAGAATGGTTTTTTTTTATCAACTTAATTTTATCGTTATGTTGCATGACGCCTTTTCAGGTATAATAATAACTTACTAATGCGACCGGTACAAACCCTTGTTTGCCCCTGTTACTCGCAGAAATCAAGGGTTTTTTAAATCCAAATTTGGGTGGTATTGATCGAAAAGATCGGCAATAAACTTAAACTCTACAACTACTGCGCGTTCATATTCACGTGTGCTGATTGATCTCGCTTACATTCTTGTATAATGTCAACACTCCTTCGCCGTACAAAGACAGCTCTCGAAAAGCTTGCCCCGCTATCTCTTGCAGAGCCCTGGGATAATGTTGGCGTGCTCGTCGACCCGCCATATCCGCGTCCATCTGCATCAAAAGTTTTCCTGACGATAGACTTTACTGAAGCAGTCGCTGAAGAGGCCCTGGGAGATGAAAAAGTGGGTGTGGTCGTGGCATATCATCCACCTATATTCAGACCGTGGAAACGGTTGGAGATGGCCGACGTGAAACAAAGAATTATGATGAAGTGTATAGCTAAAGGTCTTGGAATCTATAGTCCGCATACAGCCGTTGATGCTTGTTCTGGTGGAGGTGAGAGGAATGATGCGTGATGAAGCAAAGTTCGTGAAGCAATACTTGTCGGAAGCGCGAGGAGATATCTTGATTGGACGAGAAAATGCTACTAAGAAGCGCATATCATTGTTATTTGATTAGTGAATGATTGGCTGTCTTCAGCATTGGGGTTTCCAGGTGTTCTTAAGCCAATAGTTCCTGCGTCAAATATTCCAGAAGGTAAAAGATATCAATCATTGCGATTGCATCTCGATCGACTATTAAAGCAATACTAGAAAATTGATACCTGCATTCGGGCAAATGATGAGCTACTCAAATGTCTGCCTACGTATTCTCTGCTGCAGGGCAAGAAACAGTTGGAAGTGGAAGAATAATGACATTTCATAAACCTGTATCATTGGATCTCATCATAAAAGAAGTAAAGCAACGTCTTGACTTGAAATATGGTTAGTAAGAAACGGTTAATATTAATATGGTTAATTAAAAGATGGTATGATTTAATTGATTTGATGTTTATTGTAGTTAGAGTTGCGAGAGCCTTGCGTCATAAAGAACCATCATCGCAAAATATATCAACGGTTGGGATATGCGCAGGCTCTGGTAGGTTGATCAAACTAGTGGTTTCGCTTGCTTGATTACGAAACGGTTTCGGGCGCCATACTAATAATTGTGTTGATGACATCGTTAGGTGCTTCCGTTCTTTCTCCTATTAAAGTAGATCTCTATTTCACCGGAGAATTGTCACATCACGAAGTTCTTGCTGCACTGGCACAAGACACCAGCGTGATATTATGTAAGGCACCTAAAAGCATACTGCTTACATGTGTTTTTTTTTTATATCTCGATAGGATCATTCTAGCATAGTTGTTGACCGATTTCTATCAGGTGAGCATTCAAATACAGAGCGAGGTTATCTTACCAAGGTACTGAAACCGCACTTGGAGAAACTGTTGCGCGAAGATGGGGACGATGAAGCTGTTGAAGTTGTTGTAAGCAGCATAGATAGAGATCCTTTGGATATCGTTTGAGTTGGAAAACATGCTTGTATTATGAAGAGGGTAAAAGACGCATTTATGGTACCTTTTGTATAAGGTATATGGATTTTTTCTTTTTCTTTTGATCGCTTCTTATTTTCTGAATTATGCTCTTAATAGAATATCTCTAAACTAGTACTTGTGAATTATTATACAGAGATTGCATAACTTACGCGGAACTTGCAAAAGAAACGACTCTCTTGGATAAATATTAATTATCCTGGTTCTTCTCCTTATCGAAGAACGCCTTTTGCTGCTACTACACCATTTTACGCACACATGAGTCGATCGTATATGTGCTGTTATAGCAACCCTGCCCCAATCTTTACATCCTTTCTCCCTACCCAAAGATAAGTAATTATATATATAAATTTTATGTGTTTATTACTGTTGCAGTACCATTAGTGTTTGTGGTTGTCAATGTATTAATTGTAGTCGTTGTGGTCGTAATAGAATTACTAATACTAACAGTGTTGGTTTCTCGTAATGAGATTAATTTCCCGTTGACGAGAAGCGGGTTTGTCGTAATGGCCTTTGTTGGCGGAGTGGACGCCGAATGATTGCTGTCAGAGGAAGAAGTGTCACTGTTGGCAATTGAGCTAGTGCTATATACTATAGTGCTGTTAACTAGGGTATTAGTGCCCAAAACTGGTGTGTTACTTGCGACTCCGGAAGGATTTAGACCAGCTCCAAGACCGTAGAGATAACCACTGATGATGAATAAGAGATAGATCATGTTGGACGTCAGTATACAAAAGCGATAATGCCGGTTGCAGCTAATATATTCGATAATACATACAGGTATTTTGAATCATCCATTTTGTCATTAAAATACACTTGGCGCATCTTGAAAAAGGTTGTTGCAGTCAACAGACTGTCACTCCCAGCCTGATGCTGAGGGCCAATTCGAGAAACCTATGAATTAATATAAATAATATTGATTTATTAATTATTTAATGACATACACTTATGAGTAGTATGCATATAATCCAACTTGCCTCCAGATCGTTAGCGATTTCTTGCAGACCACATTTGAGATTTTTTAGGCTTGTAATACAATATTTTATGTCGTATATACACGGGAAATATATCCGCAAAAGCTCAAAAAAATCCGTTTCTTCTGCCGGCATAGGACAACATGTGACAACCTTCAACAGATAACCGAAATCATATCCACTTTATAGGAGTAATTAATTGGTACATAAGCTCAAGGAGAATAGAAAGATATCTGCGATAATGCAAGATTATTTCGAAAAGGTCTTTCCTACCTGTGAAAAGATATCCATTTAACATCATCCATTAACACCAACCCCGAACTAATCAACAATTCCGCAAAATGTTCATGATTTATTCCGTAATCTTCATGTTTCTTAAAGTCGATACCAGATTTCAGTAACAAATCGATAGAATCCTGCGCATACATATCGTCTCTGTATAAACAGTTTACAGTGTATTGAGTAAATAACGACATCCAGATAACCCAATGTAACTACTATCCACGCAACCCATCAGGAGGAGATTGTAGAATGTATTGTAACTGTGAAGTTTAATGACTAACATTGCCCACACAATCGCCTCAAGAAAAAGAAAGCAACATAATAAGAGGAAATGATTAAGACCACTCACGCAAGGTTGAACCTGAAATTAAACTGCCATGTGCAGACATCTTGCGGGTAGTTGCCACGTTCATCTGCTAGGGTTATTCCGAGCTGAATAATCTTTAACAAATCCACGTTACAACGTACTGTCTGATAGTGGTAGTTTGAACTCGTTCGAAAGTTGCCAATTGGTCTTGCTACTACACCAGGAAATTCAGTATCCTATAGGATGGATGAACCTACGTATAAGTATTGTATAAAACACACAGTGACAGATACTACAGCCGCGACCACATACGATACCATCGCGAGGTAGGGATATCGTTCTACAAGGTCCCGAAGAGTAGACATCTCCTCCTCCAGATTTTCAGACCACACTTCTCTAATATATTTACTTTCGCTTGCTGGCATATTTATCAATATAAACTAGTAACAGCAGCCCCCAGCAAGATAGAGACGAAAACAACTTTGACGGACAGAACCGGAGAAGTATATTAAAACTCTCACAATCGCACCAAGCTTTGAGGATCTAATCCCGAATGCGGTTACTTGGCGAAAAGCTAGCCGAATGTGAAGTAGTTGTTATATTCACCGACAATACAATGAATGCAAAAAAGACTTTGAAAGGGGTCAAGGAGACGTGATAAATAAGACGAAAGCGAGCCTCAGTGAGTCAAAAACGGCAGGTTTTAGCGAAAGTTTACGTTAAGGTTTGGGGTTGTAATGGAAGTTGGTTGAATGTTCGATGTTTGGGAGCTGCATGATCCAGTGACTTTGGTGTTTGTGGTTACACTAAAAATAATTTATCCAAAAAGGCATATATAAAAGTCAATCGCCCCCAAATCTAATCATTTAATATGGGCGTCTGATAGTGTATTGTTTTTTAACTTTTTTTCTTCTTCTTTTTCTTAATAACAAGACTAAAAGCAACTGCCAGAAAAATATTAGTCCCGAAACTCCAAGGCTAGATAAAGTGAACAACACTTGGCTTTCTCTACGCATCCAGGATATCATTTCGTTATCCATGGTTGTGATATTTTGTTGATTTCCGCTCTCCCTGATTCTTGTTAAACTTGGCATATATATTGCTTAGAATACATACATGCGTGTGTGATCAGTATTAAAACATTGTCAATGGCTCTAGGATGAGGCAAGCAAGTTGGCTCTCACAATAAAAATACGAAAATCAGCAGAATAAATAAGAATGATAACCTGATTCTCCAATTCCGTAATAAGGTCGCCCTTGAAATAATTTGCGATTGAGAACAATGGAATGCTTCTTCGTTTGCATCGATTCACAAGATTCTCAACAATAAAGGATCGCCTACTACAAATTTAAAGCTTTACTAGTATTGAACGTATTGCAGGCTCAGCCATAATGCACAGACACTGTGCCGCCCCCTGTGAAAGAAGCGCAGAGTTCAGATCCATATAATGTTAGGTACTTCAACGCATCTCCACTATTTTATTCCGCTTGTGGATGTGTTCAGATTTGCGGCCTGACAGCGTTGACGCCTCAAACAGATGCTAACATATCTGTAAACCTTCGATAGCATCATTTCTTCACCATAGATGAACTACGTAACTATCCATGACACATTTAGAAGTAGAGAAATTTTCTGATAAAGCGGAGCCATCATCTTGCCAAACAATATTTCAAAACCTTGATAGATTCCCAATTTGTTGAAATGACATAATAATTGACCATGTTCTCCAACAACTTGTGTCGGAACCGGCACGTCAAAACTCCGTTGATCTGCTCGTCCGTCCAGTCCGTCCAGTTGAACCGATTAAGTTGTTCTTGAGATTGATTTATCCGAGCCGATCACTAATAACCGGTACGTGCTGCGGATTCTCACTTATCCTCTGACGTTGGCAAGAACCGTACGTCATATCGGCGGCCTTGGTCTAAAAACCAAGTTTGTCAATAGGAGTCCGATATTCTTTCGTTTTATTCCTCCATAGCATTTTTGTTTCGAAGGAATTATCCGTTTCTCCTATGAAAAGTCTCATTGTCACAAATTTTCGTGGTTACTGAAGCGTCGGTTCTTCCCAGCTGGTAGTTATGAAATTATATTATCGATAATTAGTATGATATTTTTAGGCACATGAGTCAAGTGCGATGCTTGATTCATAGTATTTGAACGTAGAAATATTGTTCGTATGATTACTAATTTTGCTAAAATTTCATCGCTCGAATGATTAAAGTATGAACGTTGGTTATCAGCGAAGTTTCCAGGCAAAATTTGATAACGTGTGCTATCTATTTACATATTGCTCTTACAATCGAACATCGGAAGCATAATATTATGGAATTCATAACATGTGGATTTATTTTGTAATATATTTAATATATTTTGATTTCAGTAATGTAATCTCCGAAAATCATATTGTCAAGAAGTACTTAATTAGTAGAAAATACTGAACATCATGCAACATTTAAGCGTACAGACACACGACAGTCTGTTACAGCAAATTTTATTGTTCACATTAATACCCAAAATACAATAAAGACTATTTCGTGTTTGATTCGCAAATATTTAACGTGCACTAGTAATTATTTGCATTCAATTTTCTTCCTCAATATTAATCTTAACACCCTCTCTCTTAGCCTTGGGTACTAAAATCGACAAGATGCCGTTTTTATATTTTGCTTTTACATTATTATGATCAATTCTTCCCGGGAAGTGAAACAACCTCTGGAAGATTCCGGTCTGTCTCTCATTCGACCAATAGGTTAGAGTCTTCCCTTCACTCGATACCACTGCTTCACTTTGATTCCCACTCGTTTGATCAGCATCGCCTTCTTGTCGTACTCGCTCATTTTTGCCTTTGAGTATTAACGTGCCATCGTCCAAAAATTCCACTTGAAGATCTTCTTTATTCATACCAGGCACTTCTGCCTCAACAATATAAGTAGTCTCGGTTTCTGAGACATCTACTGATGGACGGATAGTTTGTGTTAAAGAAGGGTAGGCTGCCGGAAAGCGACGAGACGTGGTCAAGAGTGGTTCTTCAAGTAATGAAAATGCACGAGCGAGGTCTTGTCCGAGTAGACGGGAAAAAGGAGTGAGAGCCATTGCGGATGTAATTTTTTTTTCTTGCACAGGCGTGGGATGATGAATTGGTTTATATATATATGTTTATTAAATATCTGGAAGGCTCTAGAAAATTTCTAATCTAACGATGACGTCATCGCGGGAAAGTTTTAAATTTCGGAACAGGGAATGTCGTCATGTTGATCGCTTTGCCTTATGTGGTAGTGTCTAAGAAGTTTATGAGAACATATTTTTTGCTAGAAAGATGATAGAGTTTAAAGGTGGTTATTTACTCACCTTGTTGCATCGCTGTCTTAATCACTTGATGTTGTAGTTGATGATTATTTTAGCAAACTTGTGCTCTCTAAATAATTGTAGCAACGTCATTATTAAAGGGTGAGACTTTTGGCGAATGTAGACCTGCAGAATTGGTTTGATGAGTTATAGAAGAAAGTTGTCTACAGGCCTTTATAAGATGTAATGGATTGTTGTCCAGTCTCGTTTTAAGTAGTTACTATCTTCACCGTCAGTCAAGACATGGTCCGTTTAGTCAATGTTGGCCCCCTAACATCTAACGGTATAGTCAGATACAATATTCAATTAGCTTTGTAATTTATTGGCCTCGTCACTCATCTTTGAAAGAGCAATCTAACTTTTCAATGATTATAATACTTTCGCATTGGTGCTTCTCTCTGCGAAATATCAAAAGCTGCAGTCGTTGTTGATTTTATCTGCAACTTTGACATTGGCAGTCCTGTATGTAGTATGGTAATAAACAATATAAGATCTAAAATCCTCACCACAATTTACGTCTTTCAACTGTGGTCTGCATGTCCATTCAATTGTCAGTACCAATACGACAAATACAGATGATGTGATTAGCTTGCAGTTCGTTAACAAGTTCCATTGTAACTATATCTACGCGCTGGCAAGATATAGCTTGTTAACAATCTCTCTTGCCAAACGGATCGGTTGTATTATTTTAAAAAAAAACCCCAACTTTTAATCAATTAATCAATTCCCATCAAAATAGTATCAGCTTCTCGATTTGTCACATCGAAGCAGTAGTGAGAAAGTTCTGGTTTATTTTTAGTCTACTGGGTTTCTTCCATACATCCGAATTCTTATAATTCAAAGTTATATATCTATTTATTTTATTTTCCAATTGTTTTCGGAGTTTGCTTATTCTTGCTAGAATGTTCTACTTTGAATCAAGATAAGTCATATCTTGAAGCCGCAGGTTTTTTTTGTGAAACAATACGCATATTTAAACAATTGCAAATTCTACTCTTCGTTTGCTTTGTTACAATATTAAATTGTTGGATCACATGCAACCAATAGAATTCACCCGCAATCATAATTATGACACACTCTAGTGGTAACACCGTTGCTATGGAGGATTTAGTGTATGATTATGTAGAAGACGGAATAGGGGAAGGCGGAGTAGTTCGTGACGTTAGACGCATTGAAGAAATCGAAGTCGAAGTTATTTGTATTAGCTCAGATGATGAAGAAGAAGAAGATGAAGAAGAAGAAATGATATATACACATTCGAAAACTGCGCAGAATAGTATTGGAAATGTGAGAGCCGGAATGAAACGAAAGCGAGAGGAGACGACGCGTCAAATTTGTAGCATGGAATGTATCATACCTACTCCTATCGGCGAATCTAATAAGCTTCTGGGTGAGAAGCTAGAGTCTTTTATCATTCTATATGCTTCGTTTGCGTTAATATGCTAAAACCCATTTCCATTCTTTATTCAAATCACCCGATTAAAAAAAAAAAAAAAACAACTACCGCGTAATTAATCGTCTTGCCATAATCAACAACTTAACGATCCAATCCTCTATAAGCAATAAGACAAAAGATTCCTGACATTGACAATCCCATTGTGAGAACATTGGCCTTAACCCACCGTTCATACAGCCATCGCGTGGGAACAAATTACGAACGGCTTGAATTTCTGGGAGATCGTGTTTTATCTTTCGTATGTCAGCTTATAGCTCTTTCCCGCCGCACTGTTTTAAAACTTCCTATCAGTGTCAGTAACATAACTACAGCGGTGAATTATCTGGTTCGGAATACTGTCTTAAGCTGCTTTGCTGAGGTAGCGGGATTCAGAGAACTCTGCAGGACGAGGAACACATTGAAAGGCAAAGATCTTGCAGATTTGGTAGAATCTTATGCGGCAGGGCTGTATTTAGAGGGCGGGGTCAATAAAGCTAGAATTTTTGTAGATGCGTTAATGGGAGAGTTGTTAGATCAGTTATTACAAGCCGTTGGAAAAGAGAGGAAGGATTTGAGAAAGTGCTGCGTGAAACATTTCTGTACTCTGTTGCCAGATTTTGTCGTATTTCAGTTGTTTGCAATCGACGGAAGGCATCCGAAGAAAAGTACTGTTGCTCGTAGAGAGCAGTTGTATGGCAAACTACAAAAAAGCATGTTTCATACAGATGACGCAAGTAAGCAGTTAAAACAATTTGCAGAGAAAAATAATATGGAACTTCGCGTATGGATTGGGCAAATAGGACACATGTTGAGCCATGCGACGGTATCGTTGAACGGGGTGATTTATGGGACAGGTACAGATTTAGATTTGAATAAGTCTCTGGATTTAGCAGCGATGGCTGCTCTCGATAAGTTGAGGAGCGAAGGGAGACTTTTACTTTAGGCAAATAGTAATAATTGAAAGAAAGTGAGAGTTGCTCGATTGCTTGATAATAACAAGAAGGATGACGCTTCAGCGGTTGAAGCTGAAAAGTGACTTTAATTCCATGGTAATCCTGAATACAAACTAATAAATATCTGTATTAAATTGCATGTAAGCTTTCATCTATGTTATCAATTCAAAGAGAAATAACAAGTGTACATGAAGGAACTGTAATAAATTGCTATAAATACAACAACACAAATGTATTCATTGGTCTCACCCATGATAAATATGATACCATCATTCTGATGCTACTGTAGTTTCCCTCCCTAATGGGAACTCCACTCTCTTCATCACACACGTCAAACTGGCTCGAAACTTTCTTGGACTGATCGGATACTGCGCAATCCTCAAGAATCAGTTTGGTTTTCAATAAACAGTCCAAAGTCCATTTTCCTCTTCAGAAAGCTGCACTCGTGTGTGCATAGATTATCTACAGACATGTTATGGTGCAAAGCGAGAGACATACTACACAATCTTATCAAAACACATAACAATTGAAATGATAGTACAAAAAGCAGTTATTCGAAAACACTCTTAATTCCAATATACATCTCCATGAGAACGTTTATTAAGTAATTACCTTTTCAGTACTTGCTACTAATTCGCCCCTAGAATCTCTGTTTTGATAAATTCTTGGTGCATAATGTCCATGTTATCTAGTCATATGACAGTTTTTTTTTTTCTCTTTCGCGGCATGTTTACAGGTCCCTTAATTTATTTAGACTTGTTCAACAAACAGTCTTGACATTGTATAAATGGTAATTATTTATATACGATGATAGGATGGACTAGCCATCACATAATTGAGCTAATCTGCATGCAGTCACTACAACGTAGCCACCCACTAGTCATATTAATATATTGCCCGTTGAATATAATTTATACTCGGACACCTCACCCAATGCAAATGCACACCATGCTCAACGTGACTATATATATAATAGTGATACATGGTAACTACTACAAAAATAATAGCAGTTTACAGTAAAGAGAATGTTCGTATAAGAGTGTCTTGCTTATAGGTAGGCGATTGTTGTAAATGAGAGAACGACACTCTTTACTCAATATGCACAATCACTAAAGGAAAGGAAAGGAAAGGAAAGGAAATCACCTAGAGTCGTGACTTTGCAAAGTGTCCTATTATTCAATGTTATCAAAACAAAAGAAAAATCAATTAGCAACACCAGTCACAAATCGATTATCCAAAACCATCTTTTATCATTACACCTCCATTTCACCCCTTTCATCTTTGTCGTCTACACTCACCACGATTCAAAGGCAATCATCTGCAACTCATCCCCATTAACCTCCCCATTTCTACTATCCCTCCCCATTCCTATAATCTTGATTACACTCTGTTTTTATCTCCCTCTTTCTCTTTTTCTCTTTCTCTCTCACTCTGTCTCTCACTCTTGCCCTCTAATTAAATTTTCTTCCACTATCCAAAAACTAAACCAAAATTTCTAATATTCCACCTCATCAATATCACTAAGAGTCTCATCCTCATCCATCGCTCCCTCAGCACCACTCTCTAATTCTCTCTCCCGCATTTCCTCCTCACCATCCACCAAATCCTCTCTCAACTCATCAACCTCCTCACTCATTTCGTCGTCATCATCCACCGGATCGTCCCTATTATCATTGTCTTGCTCATTATCGTTATCAACTTCATCTTCGTTTGTGTTGTTATCAAGATAATTAGTGGATGATGCAAAGTCCGAAACTTCGGGTTCACGCTTGACTTCAATTTCAGTTTCAGATTTGACTTTGTCGTCGTTGGGAAGCGATTGCGGTGAGACGTATGAGGAGCCAACGTAAGAAGACATTTCACGTTCATAACGTTGTTTTTCTTTGTTATACATGTCAAAATATTTCTATATGGAGAAAATAAATTAGGGTTGTAGCATACGTGGTTATAATGTAGCTTACTATAAAGTAATTTCAAACTATTAGGTGACTCTTTTATGTTTATATCTATGGTTTATGTATGGCTGACGCCTATTCGCTCAATATTATGCAGTCTTTCTATCTCACTCATTCCCTTTCTATCTTCATGCATCCCATTCTCCAAAACAAGCCTTACCTTTTTTTCTTCCGGCACCAGATCTTTCCATCTTTGACTGAGGATCCTCGTGACGTCCTGAAACCCCTTATTAGCGTTTTCCTCTTTAGCTTGTTCGCGCTCAATCTGACAGTACATCAAGAAAGCATTTCGCGGACGTTTAGGTGCGTTGGGGTCTTTGTGTGCGCGTCTTCGTTTATTATTTCCTCCAGTTGGCACTTCTTCCGCTGTCCCTTCTTCTGTCTGTAAAAACAGTCGAGACGTACGAAGAACGGAATGATTTAGGGTGAAATTAAATCAATAACGAACGGACTTGAAATATTTGAACGAGAGATAATTCAATCAAGCGACACGGGCGTGATTCTCGAATTAGGGATATGGAAATTCCGGGTATCATATCGAAAAAAGGTACATTACGCAAATAAAATAACAAACAACACAATGTGCTTATATATTGTGCTCTGTCGCAAGTTATGTACAATAACGTTCTCCCCGATTTCATCCTAATTCTCTTTTCAAATTTCTCCATCGCTTTCAAACTTGCGATGCATCTTGTAACGGCTTTTCCGTAAACTCGACCAAATCCTTATGTTCTACACCATCACCCCTCTTCACACCCGTATCATCCTCTTTACTACTAACCGAACTCAAATCATCTTCAGATTCAACTTGTAGTGCGCGAGACGACTGCTCTGATTCAGAATCATTCAAAGGTTGAGTCTGCTCAAGGCGTTCGAAGAGAAAACTGAACGGTAATGGTAAGGGCGATGAGGGAAGTACGAAATTAATAAAATTTTGGAGTGGGAGGGAGGGAGAGAGAAGAAGATAATGAGTAAAATAGTATGCAACCGGTGTGTTGAAAATAAAACTTAAAGAACATAAATAAGTACTGCAAGCTTGCATAAGTTTATTTAGGTTGATAAAAACATTGATTGAAAGTACACTGCACGCAGACTGGTTATTCTTCTACGTACCTTCGCTCTATTCGTAGTCTTTGTATGTTCTTCTTGGCTCTTGTCAACTTTAATGTTATTTTCTCATTGTCCTATCGTCCAATAAAAGGATTTTTAGGTCAATTCACCCAATACTACTCGATGAAATCCGATCTTGCTTCTATTACCTCTTCCATCTCTCTGATCTTTTTTTTCAGCTCTTTGTATTTACGTCGGTATTTTATTTCTGTTTGAAGACAAACTATGCTTAGTTGTTTAAGAAATGAACAAGTACGATTCGAGGACCGTAATGTAAGCTGCGCTCACCGTCTGAGGCCGAGACTGCTTTAAAGGAGGGCTGTTTTAACTTTGACTATAGCAATAGAACAGTGTTGACGTGGTTAGCAGGCTTGTCGAAAGTTCATATGTAAAGCCAATGTGTTGTATGTACTAACCTTGGAAGACATTGTTAACCAGACAAGTGTCTATCTATATTAAGGATAAGTTATGTTTTTAGAGTAGGTTATATATAACAAGAGTTGTTGGTAAGAAGAGTACGTTGATAACGATAATAGTTGGCTTTTATAATAGTACGAGTGGTGGTGACAAATAAAGAGTGTTTTTCTAGTGAAGATAGTTGGAGTTGAAGAGAGAAATGAATGGGTAATTATAGCAGATTGTAAGTGTGAGAGAGGGTGTGACTATTACCCGCTCGTCACTCTGATGGATAACAATGAATCTGGCATGGCAATCCAATTGATTTTCAGTTGATAAATTGTGACATCATTTCCGACATGCGGCACCATGTGGAAGAAATAGTAACAGGTGATATTAATATACGACTGTATTCGGGACACAACCGGACCAAGTAGCAATAGTAATAAATACCACTTCTCGAAAGCTTGGAGAGAATTTGGGTTAAGCAGTTGAATTTTCATCACCTTAAAGACGATACTAATACGTTCTTTAAGCATAAACGAAAATTGTATGTTGTTATTATTATTATAGTTATAAAATCGGAGTTTAAGCCTTATTATTATCCAATCAGTTTGCTTAACATGCCGTGCAACCAACGAGTGATTTTTGAAATAATCATTAAGATTTGTAATTAGGTAGGCACGCAATTAATCGGTCTTGATATTTGGCTTCGGCCTTGGCCTTCTGTCTTGTGACAATCGATGACCTTGTCAGTTCTCGTTTTAATACTGTCTCTCCTATTATTATTATCTGGAATTATACAGACAATTGCAAGAGCATCGTACTTGTACTACATACCATTCATAGAGCATTTGCTATTGTAAAACTCGGCGTATTAGTTAAGGAGCGATTACAATGAACCGTGTATTTGTGAATTATCAAGACGCTTCTTTCTCATCAGAATCTAATTAATTGAACATTAAACTATTTACAACATTAGAATGTTGAACACGATAAGAAGTAGAGAAACATTACTACCACCCGATTTTTAATAAATTACGTTACACTGTTAACCATGCGTCTATTATTTAATCTATAATGCTTTATTTACAATTACTACAAGTAGATTAATGGTGCAATGAGACTGAATGACAGATTGCGAAAATACGTGGATCCAAAGAGTACAGCCTCTCTTTGGTTGCATATCTAAATTCACTATTTCTTTGCTCTATCATCCTCGACACTATGCATTTTTGTCAAATTTGCTATCATCAACTTATCGCGTTTGCTGTTCGTGTCATGGAAGCAACGATTACCTTTCTTTCCTTTTGCGGCGTCGAATATCATTCTGTTTATGAAAAATCTAACGCTAAGATTCAGCCGTTCAGCTGATTCAAATCACCGATACTTTCTTTTATTTGTGATTTCACCGTGTTGTAAAGTCGGCTGCTATGGTTTATATGAAGCCAGGTAAATACCCCTATAAATAATCCGCTTACAAAGTAAGCCTTGATTGTAAAGAGTTATATTATATTATCTTATCGTCTTGTAGAAGCAGCTTTTGTAATAATCTACGTTCATAAACTACGTCATCCTCGACCAAGTACACGATACTTATCTTCGACTAGAATACTCACAAGAGTATCTCCTGCCCGGGTAATTGCCTAAAAATTACAATTGTATAGAATGGTCGGAGACAACTCTCAAGTATATCAACACCACTTCGACATTGTATCAAAGTTCATATATCACTACCCTTCACCATTGACATGTTCATCCATTGGTAAGTCTGTAAACATCGTCGTGCCGTATAACCAACATAATCGTTCGCCGCGAGATATAACACCTAAAGCTTTAATCCCGAGTCGATAGAAAGACTTTTTCCTTGATATGGACAATTTTACGTAACATGACTTAAAGGTTAAAACGGAAATAACAAGTTACCTTGACGATGAATACAAATTGTCAAAGTCATAGTGTTATGGTCGAGTTGATAAGTCAAATTATGCTCAATGTAAACAATGTGACTAATATTTATTACATAATGCCGATATCTATAGACAAAAAACTAAAGACATAATTTTTCTGAGATGGCAATTTTATTGAAATTTATTTGTAAAAAACTTGTCAATTGCTTCTACGAGCCCCGCGGTCTTGCAGCTCGAGACGGGTTGCGTCATTGTTGCGGTGGTTGCACCCTTTAAAACAGGTTCAGGTTGGTAGTCTTGCATCTCGAGGTGGGTTACGTCGTGGCTGAGTATTTGCCACAGTTGCTCTTAATATTGAAGCGAATATAATTAAATATATAACTTACGATAAAGAAGACATTACTGATCAAAACTTACTGGCTCCTTGGATCGATCGAGGGTTGCTGGATCGAGGCGTCCGACAGTAGCGGTGGTTGAGGTACTAATTAAGGAAAGAAATTACTTTAGTCAAAAAGGTATTATCAATAAATAGATTTTTGTTTATTTACCTTGGAGCCCCCGAACCACAGCTCCTCTTCGCCCTGGTCTCCTAGGCGGGTAAATAGCAGACGGAGGCAGAAAAGGAGATGCCTCTATTTAAAAAAGAAAATTTACTTTTAGTCGAAAGAATATTACAAATACAGAAATCGTGTTTATTGTTTATTTACTTACTTGGGTTCCAAATTTCTACCCAGGGCTTTCTCGCGGGCAGGTTTCTAGGCTGTATCCTATTCATTGAATCAGCTGCCCTCGTAACCCACGATGGAGTCATGTCAGGGCGTGTATAGAGGCCCAAACCTGGCATCTCATGACATCGTTGATAGAAGATGCAGAAGCGGTATGAGCCTCATCTGCCCTTTCTTCTCGGCGTATCCGCCGCCACTGATGGTACCAGGGCGAGAGTTGTCTTCTGTCGTCCCACCTCGGCAGGTCTCGCCAGCGCTGAAAATCTTCGATGCGCCTCGTGTACTCTTGGCGTCGAGGGTTTTCGGGGCGGCGCTTCCGCCAGTCGCGGTATGCAAGGTGTAAACCTAATGTAGAAAAGATAAATAAAAAATAGTTGACTTAAATACAGGAACACATTGTTCTGAAAGAAGTACTATACTTGTAGATACACTACGTACGTATTACATCGATTTTTTTCAGAACAGCACATTATGTGCTTATTTGTTGTTGACTTAAAGGAAGCACTATATTTGTAAAGATGCTATTATTGCATCTTTGATTTGATAACAGAGCTTTGTGAGTCTTAAAAACCTTTCGGCGTTTTTTAGCTCAAGTTTGATTTCGCCAGTTTGCCGTTTATCTGTAATAATACTATTAATTTATCTTATAAGTAATCAATAGAAAAACCAAGGCCTCAACAGTAATATAATGCATACCCGTAAGCAATTTTAATACTTTCTTGCGGCAAATTTTCTATTTTGTAAGAATAGATGGTTGGTAATACCGGTTAGGTGACAACCCGTTAAAAAACAACTCGATACGGCCAGCGTATCAAAATATCGCTTCCAAAAGCAGCACTAGCTTGTTCTCCATCCCTCGCCAGCTGTGTTGCCACAATCAAACTTGGAACGGAGAAAGTCGTTGGAGCGCTGTTAGAAGTCATAGTGAAAGAGTAAAAAGCGTAAAGCGCGCTCTTTGTTTACAGGAGGTATTTATTAAAAAAATTTTGTTTTACGTGATATTCCGCAGTTCACATCCTATACCCGATTAATCTTCACCACTAATGGAACAATATAAAAAATCACCCCTTTGTAGTCGCTGGTATTGTATAATATTCAAAGTTTATATTTCCATATTCAGCATAAAGTGACCGAAAGATGCGTGTATAATTACATGATTGTTGCATTAAAAATTATCACACATTCATTCTCCTCATTAATCAAAGTATGTAGAAGCTTATTTAAAAAAAGACCTCCATAATAAACGTGAAATTTGTGAATATGTTAAACAACATCCAAAGCAAAGTATAGTGAACTAGTTAATGAGAAATTCATACTTTCTATAGAGTATCAGTTTTGCCTGGCCCGACGGTGTGACTGTGGGGGAGGTCGTATGGTAATTGAGGGAGAAAAAATTATTCTATTGTTCGCATATAATAGCGGAATATTAATATCAAACAAGAGCACAATGAGTTGTGCTCCCATCACGAAACGTTCCTTAAAATTATGTTGGAATATAAAAAAAAGAGAGAATATAATAATAAACTCGATAGAATATAAGCCGGCTTTTACTTCGGTTTGTTGCCATTATTTAAGTTTAATCTTACAATCCCATGAGCGCAAAGTAAGGAGGAGCGTGTCTCTCGATACACTCTTTTAACCTCGAATCCGCTAACGAGAATTTCAACATTAGCGTTCCAATAGCGGCAGCAACCGGTAATACAGCAGTTAAGAACTATGATATCAGATTCTCTTTACCAATGCAATAATCAGCTTGCAACACACACTTTTTTATGCTGCTTTAGGCTTAACCCTTCCTCACTACATTTCGCTTGAGAATTACCTAAATATTCTTGACCTGGACTGGATGTGGTCAAGGCAATACTAATGCAGGATGTGGCAGTTTTAATTCAACATCTGTACAAACATCTTTTGAAGAATGTTTAGGGACATGTGTTGTGCTGGGAAACATCTTTCATTGAGAATTTGCAGATACAATAATGTACACATCCCGCCATTCGTTTTCGGGGAGACTGTAATTAGAAGCGGAAGGGGACAATTTAGACAACACTACAGAGCTTTCTCATATCGAGTTGAAACAATTGGAAATAAGTGGTTTAGTATACTGACAGTTGTGTAGTTATATACAGTAAATATGTTCACGTGATCGGCACCTAAATACTTTAACCATTTTCGTACCACATTTGGGTTTATAACCATCATCTCTTTCAGATCGGCTAAACGCCTATATAATAAAACCTAAGTACGGTGACCGCACACACACACTCTCACTCACACTAGAAAGTTTTAACCAACATAAATCATGGGTAATGACGGAGGCTCAATCCCTAAGCGCATAGAGCTGGTTAAGGAAAAGAAAAAGGAAGTTCGTCCGGATCAAACAGCTTTAAAGATTGCGATCTGGTTTTTCTGTGCCCTGTCCAAGGTGTGTATTACATTTAATTTAATGGTCTTGCAGAATGTATGTATTGTTTCCTTTGGCTTTCATGACACTCACATTCGTTGTACCCATTTCGCACTCAAGAGTCTACTACAAGATCCTGTGGTAATATGTGCTCTTGGAAAGCTATATAATAAAGACGCTGTTTTAGAGTTCCTGCTGAACAAAGAGGCATACGGTGATGGCGACATGATCTGTTCTCACATTACAAGCATTAAGGTATTTGCATACTTCCATACCCTTCTTTCTCCCACTAAATGCTTTCAATTGCAAGTTGCATGCGTTATTTACCAGGCTCTCTCAATAGGATGTAAAAACACTGACATTAACACCGAACCCAGCATACAAAGAAACACAAATTTCTACGCTTGCTCAGTCAAATCAGGGAATGGTGTCTCGTTTTGTTTGTCCTATTTCAATGAAAGAAATGAATGGAAAGTCTAAATTTGTATATCTTGACACTTGTGGATGTGTTTTCTCTGAACAGGGACTCAAACGAGTACCAGCGGGTGTATGCGTTAAGGTAAGGATCGAAACTATTTATTCTAAAATTCGATATTATCAACAAGATCTGCTCCATGATAGGATAAGCTTTTCTAAGTCTACAGCTTTTCCAACTAGTGTTCAAAACCATACAAACCAGAGAACATACGACAAATCAATCCTAGCCAAGAAGAACAGGAAAAGCTCAAAGCAGAGCTTGCCGAGAAAAGAGCAAAAGCTAAAGAAAGGAAGGAAAAGAAGGAAAGAAAGAAACAGAAAGGGAAACTCAAAGAAGCAAATGGAGAGAATTCGACTGTTTTGAGTGAAAATGTCGGAACTAAACGTAAACTAGAAGATGACATGGAGGCTTCATCTCAGATAACCAAGAAACTCGCCATTGAACCATCTTCCAATAGTGTCAACATATCATCAACATCTGCTGCTGCAGCTGTAAACCAAAGAGTCAAGGAACATTTAGTAAGTCGTAACAACAAAAAGAAATCCGAAGCAATAAGATCGATTTATAAAGAGAAGAAGGATAAGGACGTCACAGAAAGTTATTTAGTTAGGGGGACATTCAACCGCTATGCTGCTTGATGTAAGCGAAGTTAGAACTTTGTAAGCAGCAGGGATTGCCATATTTATAGATAATCGGAACAAGTCATTTCTTTAGATCGTCGAGCCATTCCCTTGTTCGTACCTTAGCTACCTATAGCAGATAATCGTATACATATTTATTTTGCTATTGAACATAATGCTTACTAGTCTCGCCCCGCTCCTCCCTCCCCCTCTTCTCTTCAAATAATCTATTCCTATTTCATCCGTTCGTTATATAAAGTCAGAAAATACCTCTGAATCGTTTGTCACGACAGCACCAATTTCATCAAGAATAACTTGCGACGCCTTTCTTTTAATAAAATAATCATGAACATCATCGACATTTTGATGAACAAGGTACTGTCCTATGTCTGGTTCGTCAACATTCTCCTTGAGCTGTCTTACTGTTTGTAAAAGCGATTCGTTTTCTTTCTCTAATGCTTTAATACGTTCGTTGAGAGATTGATGTGCCACATAGGTCTTGCCAAGTTCTTCTACAAGTAGTTCGCAGTATGTTTCCGCCTTTTGTCGATCATCGGTGAATGTCGATGTGGACCGTAGCGGATTTACGTTGCTTTTCAACACGTCGAAGAGCTCTTGGTTCTGGGCAAGTGCAGCATTGTCTGTTGCGTTGTAATCCAAGATTTGTGAGCTATCTTGCTCTTGACAGAGCGCAGCATTCTTTACCGCACTGCAATCCGAGACGCGCGCATTCCATTGTTTTTGATTAACTTGCGCTGACTCCTTTGACTCTGAACGTCTCGAAAGACGATTCCAGAACGATACAATGAAAGCATATGTTGTTAGAGACGATATTGCAATTATGTACAAGGTCGGCTGGTTCAGTTGCCCCCAGTCAAATCTTATGGATAATGCTTCTGCGTATGACATTAGTGGAATTAGACCTAGAAATGATGTATCGTTATAGAAAACCTGCATATTTTGTTATGGTAATCAGAAATTGACGCGTCTTAGGGGTCCTCTAATTTTAGGATATGTCGATCAGCCAATAGAATTTGTTGACATATCAATATATTATTGAAATTGGTTGGAGGTTTTTTTTCCTGCAATAACGATGGGCGACGATTTCTATGTACGATATTAGTATGTATAACCAACCTATGAAGTAAAATCTAGTGAACAGTAATCAATAGACAGACTAGTTCCGATCAGCGATCTCTAAACGCATGCCAAACGATCTCTAACTTACGTTCTGGAAACAGCACAGGTCACATGGGCCGATATGGTCACGAATTCTTGGAGTTTGAGTTCAGATCTGATGGTCGCTGTCGTTATGCAAACAACTCAAATTATCGTAATGACAGTCTGATACGGAAAGAAAGTACGTTTGATGTTGTCTCTGTTATTTGCTTTTACTTTGTTTACTGTTCTCATGTATCATTTCTGCGCTTGCCTAGTGTACGTCAGCCCGTTAATGATGAGAGAGCTTAAACGTATAATTATGGAGAGCGAAATATTAAAGTACGTATAATAGTTGTTGGTGTTTTACGTTATAGACAATTCAGTCCGGGCATTGATTCATCCCGTCTGAAAATGACAGGGAAGATGATGCTCGCTGGCCGAAGAAGAACGTTGTTGGAAGGCAAGAGCTTGAGATTCGTTTGGCGAGCGATCACATATCTTTTGAGGTTTGTTTCTGAAGATTACCCCCTTTGTTCATGATCCTAAGCTATCTGATTAACAAGCTTTTCGTGGTGAATTATATTTATTTCCAGACTGCAAAGATTGGATCACTGGTAGACGTTCAAGAGAGTGGGGATCCTGAGGGTCTTCGTGTTTTCTATTATCTTGTGCAAGATCTCAAGTGTTTGGTGTTTTCATTAATTGGATTGCATTTTAAGGTAAACTCTACGTTGATGCTCTCTGAATAGTCATTTTCTGGTTTTAACGTTTCTCACTTTCCTGTTTATTAGATCAAACCAATTTAATGACATATCAGATATTATTTAGTAAATAAATTCCGTTCCAGAGAAAGAGTCCGTTTTATTGACAGTCCGTTACGATGGTCCGCTTTCACTGTGTATATAGTATATACTGTCTTCGGTTTAATGTGAAATTGGTTATACAATGACGTTGCGCGTTTGGCCTTTTCTACGGACTCATCTAAGCGTCGAATTATATATTGCGTATACATTCTACATCATTTTCTGTTGTAAAATCTCTTTGTTCTAAGAATATCAATATGAAGAGGAAATCCGCCCCGTTTCACAGGGGTTGGAGGTATGACTGTATTTATTTATAATTTACCATTTTTACTACGTTAAGTTGTAAATTACGTCGTGTTATGTTATGCATTCATTACAAGCTGGCTAAGTTGTAAATTACGTCGTGTTATGTTATGCATTCATTACAAGCTGGCTAAGTTGTAAATGACTTTGTAAAAATTATCTATAATATTACTACATGCAAGGAATGATCCGACATGGCAACGATGCATTGGTCCCAACACTGCTCGAGCCATGTGTACATGATCACATTATCGCTCAACAGCTTAAGACCGCGAGTATCTCCCGTGTCATGTAGTAATTTATACAGAATAATACGCAAGTAAAACTTGTGGATTCTGTGGTTATATTCATTGGATTCAAGATGGTTTGTTTTCCCCAATGCAAAACAAACCTTGATACAGATATTAATGGTTTCTTCTTCGACATCTTACAAGAAAGGAGTCAGCTTAGGAGCTATTCCTTGTTATTACCTAATATAGATTGCTTAATATGGAGTTTATTAGTAACGTGGTAAAATAATTAACATGTTCGATAATCGGATACTGATATTGTTGACCAATCAGACGATGTGAGCGCGTGCACGGAATGTCAAGCTCAGATATTAGTTACCTTGTCTATTCACCTAATATCGGTTTCCCGCTTTCACATAGACGTTAGCAGTATGGCTTGTACTGAGAACCCAAGCAACTAGCAAATTCAGTAGCGGAATGTCCCAGGTATGACTTGTAAAATAAGTAATTAGCACCGTATGGCTCGGCTCAAAGAAAATTTCCTCTGTTAAGCAATATTCCTAAAGTAAAAAGAACTTATGGTAAACGCAAATTAATATCAAGCGAGAATTACGCGAATACTGATAAAAGGATCAGACAATCAAGCCATCTTCTACTTTGCGTCCTATCGAAAGTAATGCTAAAAAGAAATACGTACAATTGTTCCTCGATGCTGGACAGAATAACATTGGTCCAAGGAGTGTCATATGTCTTATAATAAAGGAACAGAAGATGATCTGATTCATGCAAAGTTTCATAAAGCTAGTGTTGGAAGCATTGATTATCCGGTGAGTTGCGTGGTGGTGCAAATGAACACGAGATATTGGATGCTAATACACATCATATAATAGGGATATAAGAATGAAGTTATGTTGCAAATTTATCCTGAAGACAACGGTAGTTGCATTGTAATGTTTAGTAATAATAAATACAGTGGGTTCGAGAGGCGTAAGGTAAGCCATTTCAGAGTACATGCTTTGGATACCGTATAACAATTGCCGTGATCACCGACATGTTTTCTTTTCGTTCTATACAAGCTGTTTGAAATATTAGACATAATTACTAGAGAATTAGGGTCAGTTGAAATACGCGAAGATAAGCTACTTTCGTCCAAGATATTCCTCTACGTCACCAGCAAGAAGAAAGTCGTCGGATGCGTTATAGCCGAACAAATCAAACAAGCATACAGAGCCACGCGTAGAACAGCGAGTAGTCATGCTAATGAACAGCTTGGAGATTTTTATGATGCATCTGTTGTATTCTACAGGTGAATAATATTTAATGCCCGAGTATGAGATGACGTACCGCTAACCAAAATGTTCAATGCCAGGACGAAACCAATACAAGCAATCTGTGGTATCAGCCGCATATGGGTCTCCCGACAGTATCGTCGTAGAGGAATAGCAACAAAGCTATTGGATCTTGTCAGGTTGTCTTTTGCAAACGTCTATTGCATCAAATAGAGATGCCTCATGTGGTACTGACACCCTAGCATTTATTATTAGAAAGAATTATATTTATGGATGTTGTCTTGATCGATCGGCGATTGCATTCTCGCAACCGACAGGAGATGGGAAAGCGCTAGCCACTAGTTACACTGGCACTAGCGAATTCCTTGTATATACAGAAGTATGAGAGTAATATGGGTATTATGAAAGTAATAATTTTCGTTCTTTATTATTAAGTCAATTATGTAATACAACGCGCGCGCATATAACACATATACAAATAATAATGTGTCATGCACGCTATATTCAATTTTCACGCTTATTCGAAGGATACG